>JADLZN010009430.1:0-97844 GCA_018155175.1 Sinocyclocheilus anophthalmus | reverse complement strand
GGTTCGTAATGCCCTGTGTTTCCGTATAAAGACAGTTTGTGGCAGCGTGTGGCCAGTATCTCTCAATCTAACACACAAGAGCTCACTGTGCAGGGTTTCTATTCAGCATTGAGGGACAGAGAGACTTGATTTAAAGAGAGTGAAAGAAAATCCAAGCAGTAAATTGAGTTTTGATATCCTCGTTTTATACACTTCATTCAACTTCACAATCTTTTTTCATGATGTAATGTCAGGCTATAATAAATCTGAACAGTTGATGACAGAAATGTATGCCTGTATATGATACAGACTATGGACAGTACTATGGCATAAAGAGTAATTTTGATTGTGTTTCAGATGATGTAGCGTATGTTCAAAACTGATAAATGTGGTACAAATACACATATTCTGCCTTCTAGAAAACATCTCAATGTTTTAAACTCACAACACAAAAATAGCAGCAATGGCATAAGAATATTGGCAGTATTACAGAACCCTGACATACTGATCCATAACTGCATCTCCATGGAATCACTTGCACAGGGAAAACTATAAAAAGGAGCAATCATTGGACTAATTATTATGGCAAATCCAGCTAAAGCCTGGACAAATGTATGACGGAATTACCTGTCAAAATGTTCTTTTTATTTTTTTCAATTTTGTATTAAAGCGGCCACACAAAACTTATTAAACATGTTACATGTTTTGATTGTAATTAAATTGTATTGTATGTATTGCTATGTATTTAAATAAATGTCACATCATCTCTTCATGAAAGCCTGAGAAAGATCAAATGTGTCAACACAGAGTAGCAGAGTGTGCGTGGGTGTTTGTGGGTGGAATAGTTCACTGTGCACCAATATTGTGACGTGTTTGAGAAACAGAACTACTAGTCTAGTTTCTCAAAACAAAACAATATATACATATCAACCTCTGCTAAAATATAATTTTGATAATTATAAATATAAAGTAAATTACTTGCTGTTTATCTTAAAAAAATAAAATAAAAAAATGAAAGTAGAGTACAGCATGCACTTCAAGCTTTTAAACTCCTGCTGTTGCAATGAGCACTTATGAAAATCTCACCTCTAAAGTCAGATCATCAACCTCCTGCTCCTTCTTTTCTCTCTGAACTGTCCCCATACGACTCTGGCTCACCAGTGTGTTCTGACTGTAGGGCCTGACAAACTTCATGTCACTCATTCTTGAATCAGTTGTCCCGCACATTTCATAATTATACACATGCTGTAATGTGCCGTCTGTGTAGACTGGAGGATAATATGGAATTACAGGTAGATTTGCCCCAGATTTATAAAATAGCTTATTCTGCCTCCATCTGTAGATTTTCACTGAAATGATTGATATGATTGAGACTATGAAGAGCAGGGAGACCACTGCGAGAGCCAAGATTAAATAAAAAGTCAGGCTGTCATTATATTGTTTTTCATGTGTAAAGTCTGTGAACTCTGACAGCACTTCAGGAAAGCTGTCAGCCACAGCCACGTTAATGGAGACCACAGCTGAGCGAGAAGGCTGTCCATTATCCTCCACAACAACAGTGAGCTTTTGTTTCACCGCATCTTTATCAGTCACTTGTCGCACAGTTCTTATTTCTCCATTCTGTAAACCCACTTCAAACAGCGCTCTGTCTGTAGCTTTCTGTAGTTTATAGGAGAGCCAGGCATTCTGTCCAGAGTCCACATCAACAGCCACCACTTTAGTGACCATATATCCAACATCTGCAGCACGAGGCATAATCTCAGCCACCACAGAAGCACCAGTCTGTTCTGGATACAGAACCTGAGGAGCGTTGTCATTCTGATCTTGAATGATAATGTTTACAGTCATGTTGTTGGATAAAGGGGGTGAGCCCCCATCTTGAGCTTTCACTTGCATTTTGAATGATTTCAGCTGTTCGTAATCAAATGATTTTTCTGCATAGATCACACCGCTCTCTGAATTTATGGAGATGTAAGATGCCAGAGGTGCTCCGTTCAAGTCTCCATCAATAAGAAAATATGAAACCTTCGCATTTGGCCCCCAGTCCATGTCGACTGCTTTGACAGTCAGAATAGTTGTAGATGGAGGGTTATTTTCAGCTATAAAGGCATTATATGATTCCTGCTCAAACTGAGGTGTGTGATCATTCACATCAGATATCTTAAGGTTAAAAATGTATTTACTTGAAAGAGGTGGGTTTCCCCCATCTACAGCAGTTATAGTGATATTATACTCTGCTGTTTGTTCCCTGTCTAGTTCTGAGTCTGTCACCAGGTTGTAATAATTAGTTAACGAGGATATGATTTTAAATGGAGAGTTCAAATCAATTGAACATGTAATTTTACTGTTGTCACCTGAATCCAGATCTTGAATATTTATCATTGCTATAACAGTTCCAGGTGCTGCGTCTTCAGATACCGCACTGGAAAAAGACATCATTGTAATTTTGGGCGTGTTATCGTTTAGGTCAATGACGTCAACAATTATATCACTCGAGTCAGTCAAACCTCCGTGATCTTTAGCTTTGACTTTGATTTTAAACTGCTTGTGTTTTTCATAATCTATATCACCTATGACTTTAACCTCACCAGAATCCGCATCGATGGAGAACAAAACTTTCACCGTAGAAGAAGCGTGCTCAAAATAATATTGAATGCCGTGACTTGACTCGTCAGCATCGGTCGCACTGACTCTAATCACGATTGTGCTTTTAGGAGCATTTTCAACAGCTGATGTTTTATAAGACGACTGGCTAAACACGGGCGCATTATCATTTCCATCAAGAACAATAATATTAATCTGCACAGTTGCGGACCTTTGTGGTTTTCCACCATCGAAAGCTGTCAGAATCAAATGATGATGCTTCTTCTTTTCTCTATCGAGAGGAGAATGAAGAACCATCTCGACGGTTTTACTACCGTCATCACCATTCTGAACATTAAGCTTGAAATGATCGGTGGGTTGAAGAGTATATTTCTGTAGCGTGTTCACTCCCACGTCTGGATCTATTGCGCTCTCTAATGGAAATCGCGCACCTAAAACCGCTAATTCGCTAATTTCTTGTTCAATTTGAGATTTCGGAAACACTGGGCTGTTGTCATTTATGTCCTGTATGTCAACCGTAACTCGGTAAAGCTCCATCGGATTCTCAAAAATGACATCAAAACTCACACTACAGGCAGATATCTCTCCGCATAGCTCTTCTCTGTCTATTTTATTCTTAACAACCAGATGTCCGTTCTCCTTGTCCAGTCCAATGTACTCACTGCTGTCCGCGGTGAAAACACGCGCTTTTCCTGAAATCAGTCTTTTTGGCTCAAGTCCCAGGTCCGAGGCAATATTTCCAACAAATGAGCCCTCTGGCATTTCCTCATGTATAGAATAACGAATCTGTCCGGTCACGCGAGGGGAAAATAAAGCTACCGCGCACGCTGTATAGAAGAATAGTGATCCATAATGCCAGCCTTTCCCTTCCGACTCCATTTTTGATCAACAAAGACCGAGCAGAAGCATTCAAAGCAAAATGTGCGATGAATTACAGTATATGTTTCCAACGAATTGCGTCTTCATGTGGGTTAAAGAAATTGGCGACTAAGGTGAACGTGATTTGGTTGTTATATAGTATCGAGGGTTAGCGGTTGATGATGCATGAATGTATGCCATTCATTGCTTTGGGTTTTGTTAAGGGGAGGGATAAAAAAAAAACACACTTGCTTAATAAGTTGAACAGCGGCACTTAGAGTCCAAATACGGACTACTGAAAAATAATAATAAATAAATAAATAATCAAAAATATATATTTGTCACTGTCAAGGACTTAAACTTTAAAATAGTTAAACATTTCATATAAAAGGTTTATGCTCGGATAAATATTGCCCACACCTTATAATGAGCAAAGGTGTTAGAGGGCAAAAGAGGAGGTGACGAAAATGCTTCCTAAATCTGAAAACCTCAAACAGTGCAGACAGTTACACTAGGTTAGTTTAACTGAATTAGTTAAGGGATATTCCCCCCAAAAATGCAAATTGCTGTAATCATTTACTCACGCACATGTGGTAACCAACCTTTTATTTTTATTTAGTTTTTTGTTTGTTTTCTTTTGGTGTATACAAAAGAAGATTTTTTTCTGAAGAATGTTAGAAACCACAGTCACACTCATGGGAGCCCTTGACTTTCATTTGTATGGGTATAAAAAGACAGATCGACTTTTTCAAATATCTTATTTTAAGTAAACCAAAAAAAAGTCAAGTAACATGAAACCAATAGTATGAGGATAAGGCAAATATTTACCAGCTTTTCGATTTCGAGTGGCTCATTTTAACAGTGGCGAAATCACCATCATACATGACCATCATCTTTCTGATGTGCAGCAGCATTTGAAACATGGTGTAAATGAAAGAATTTTTAGAAGTTATTAATAATAATATAATAATAATAATAATTAATCTTGCGATGAAAACCAGCATTTCACTTCGGCTTTCCATTTGAATTTACAATCAAGTACATGTACATAGACAAACAAACTAATTCAAGGCTATATTCTAATTCGGTCTAATTTGATATATAACATCTTCGCCATGAAAACATTCACCTACAATAAAACTTTATAAATATAAACCTTTCTAGTGTACTTTCTACTGGACCTAAAAACAAAAGACGCTGAAAGTCACAACAACGGCAACAATGTATGACGGTCATTAACCAAAAACTGTAAGAGTGTTTGTTATAATGTTTTATGCATTTGTTCAATATTGCTTTTCCAATTATTGGATTTTTTTTAAGGAGAAGACAGATTTCAAAACAACTTTAAGCTGTAGTGAATAAAGGTGGGAAAATGACATAATAGTTTGAGCTATAGACATTAAAGCAAAGAGTGTTACAATACTCCATGGGCTCTTATTAAATGAAGCCCGATGAGATGATTTTAAAACATCAAACAAGGTCTCACCTCTAAAGTCAGGTCATCAACCTCCTGCTCCTTCTTTTCTCTCTGAACTGTCCCCATACGACTCTGGCTCACCAGTGTGTTCTGACTGTAGGGCCTGACAAACTTCATGTCACTCATTCTTGAATCAGTCGTCCCGCACATTTCATAATTATACACATGCTGCAATGTGCCGTCTGCGTAGACTGGAGGATAATATGGAATTACAGGTAGATTTGCCCCGGATTTATAAAATAGTTTATTCTGCCTCCATCTGTAGATTTTCACTGAAATGATTGATATAACTGAGACTATGAAGAGCAGGGAGACCACTGTGAGAGCCAAGATTAAATAAAAAGTCAGGTTGTCGTCATATTGTTTTTCATGAGTAAAGTCAGTGAATTCTGACAGCACTTCAGGAAAGCTGTCAGCCACAGCCACATTAATGGAGACCACAGATGAGCGAGAAGGCTGTCCATTATCCTCCACAACAACAGTCAGTTTTTGTTTTACTGCATCTTTATCAGTCACTTGTCGCACAGTTCTTATTTCACCATTCTGTAAACCCACTTCAAACAGCGCTCTGTCTGTAGCTTTCTGTAGTTTATAGGAGAGCCAGGCATTCTGTCCAGAGTCCACATCAACAGCCACCACTTTAGTGACCAGATATCCAACATCTGCAGCACGAGGTACAATCTCAGCCACCACAGAAGCACCAGTCTGTACTGGATACAGAACCTGAGGAGCGTTGTCATTATGGTCTTTAATAGTAATTTTCACCGTCACGTTACTGCTGAGTGGAGGAGAGCCTCCATCTTGCGCTTTTACCCGGAAGTGGAAATCTTTCAACTGTTCGTAGTCAAAAGAGCGCACAGCTGTAATCAGTCCACTGTCAGGGTGAACTGACACATATGATGAGACAGAGACTCCATTAACAGTGCTGTCTTCTAGAATATAAGAAACACGGGCATTCTGATTCCAATCAGCATCACTGGCTTTAACTGTAAATATTGAGAGACCAGGTTTGTTATTCTCCAGCACACAGGCCTCATAGTGACTTTTCTCAAATACAGGAGCATTGTCATTCACATCTGATATCTGTAAAAACAGAGAGGCACTGCTAGAGAGCACAGGCACCCCCTGATCAGAGCATGTTACACTGATATTGTATTCAGCATCTCTCTCTCTGTCCAGTTGCTGCTCTATACGCAGGCTGATGAAATTACTAGATGGTGATGTAAGAGCAAATGGAATGTTGTCGTTTATGATGCAGTGAATCTGGCCGTTCACACCTGAGTCTGCATCATCTACTTTCATCATAGCAACAACTGTGCCTGGTGTGGAGTCCTCAGACACAGAGTTTGACATGGAGAGTAAGCTTATCACTGGTTTGTTATCATTAATGTCCAACACATCAATAATCAGCTTACAGGAATCAGAAAGCCCCCCTTGATCTTTAGCCTGGATATCAATCTGGTAGTGACTTGCCTTTTCAAAGTCAACGAGGCCATTTAAAGTTACCTCGCCACTATACTGATCAATAATAAACATGTTTCGCACGATATCTTCAGTGCTTGCAATGTAGTACGTCACATAACCATTAGATCCATCATCTACGTCAGTGGCACTGACTGTGGTCAATTTAGACCCTTTTGCTGCATTTTCAGTTAATATGGCATTATATTCCTTTCTTGTAAATACAGGAGCATTATCATTAATGTCTAATACAGTAACGTGTATTTGAACAGTTCCAGATAACTGCGGATCACCGCCATCAAAAGCGGTTAGCAATAACGTAACAACTCCTTTCTTTTCTCTATCAAGCGGTTTTTGCAAAACCATTTCTACTTTTTTATCCCCACCTGCTTGACTGTGCAGTTCAAGGACAAAATTATCAGTCGGTTTAAGTGAATAGCTTTGAAGATCATCAACTCCTACGTCCGCATCCACGGCTCCCTCCAACAAGAATCTCGCGCCCGTTACAGCGGATTCACTGATTTCAAACTCAATTCGTTTTTTCTGGAACGTGGGTGGATTATCGTTTATATCCGTAATTTCAACCGTAATCGTGTATAATTCCATGGGGTTTTCCAAAATCATCTGAAGGTGCAAAGCGCATGGGGTCGTTTTTGCACAAAGAGACTCGCGATCCATTTTCCCTTTGATAAGCAGCAAGCCAGTGTCTTTATTGAGACCAATGTATTCAGTACTGTCGCCTGTATATAAGCGCGCTTTTCCTGACCTTAGTCTTTGTAAATCCAAGCCCAAATCCTGCGCGATATTTCCCACAATTGAGCCTTTAGTCATTTCTTCTGGAATGGAGTAACTGACTTGTCCTCGTGCCGAATGAAGCAGGACGACGGAGAACAATACCGAGTACCACATCACGACACCATGCATTTTTTTCTTTGAAATAACCGACAAACCATAAAGAAAAAAGGTTCTTAACGATTTCGAAGTGATGTATTTTAATGGGAAAATAGTAAATTCAAGTTCCTTAGATCAGAGTAAGTACAAAATGTCGCGTTTGTTTCAAGAAACTCGACAACAATGAGCGATCTGGAAGCGTTTCCTCCTTTCCTCTCTCACTGTGAATATGGGATGATGGGGCAGGGTTTAAAATACACACAGACAAAGTGCTAAATTGACAAACAGCGGCCCTGTGAGTCTAAACCGAGCACTACAATAAAGTAAATTCATTTTTTGCAGAAAATATTTTTTTCAAAAATTTGTGGGAAAAAAATTAAATAATTAACAGTAGTAGTAATGCTATTTTTAAAAATCAAGTTATTCTTGTGGTAGGGTTTTGATTTAGCTAATGGAAATAAATAATTTGACCATTACTGTTTGATTTCATAAACTGACAAGCCTACACTATGGCGCTGTCCAAGATGTGGTGCTGAAAGTAATCTAAACTTTAGCATGACTACTACAGATAATAAAAACGATCATGTTCATAATGTTTAAAATTAATGTTTCATATAATTTTTTTAACAATGTTTTTGTACATTTCGATTTTGTTTGTTTTGTGAAGAATAAAGCATTGTTCTTACCAATGTCGAATATTCACTTTCCAAACCGTTATTTACCTTGATTGCGTGCTGCATAGTCTCAGTGAAACTCGGGTCCACCACTAAAACATTCTGACCACCGAGTGTAGAAAACTTACAGTCACTCTTCCTCGAGTCAGTCGTCATGCACACTTCATAATTATACCCGTGCGGCAGAGTTCCGGTGACTCCTGTGTCTGCGTAATGCGGTGGATAGTACGGGATAACAGGCAGATTGGGCTGATATAAGAAGCGAGATTGTCTCCATCTGTAGATCTTTACTGATATTATGACAACCATGCAAGATATAAATAAGAAAGAAACAGCAGCTAGTGAAAGAACTAAATAAAAAGTCAGGTTCTCGTCGTAAAGTTTTTCATGCGTAAAGTCAGTGAATTCTGACAGCACTTCGGGAAAGCTGTCAGCCACAGCCACGTTAATGAAGACCACAGCTGAGCGAGAGGGCTGTCCGTTATCCTCCACAACAACAGTGAGTTTTTGTTTGACAGCATCTTTATCAGTCACTTGTCGCACAGTTCGTATTTCTCCATTCTGTAAACCCACTTCAAACAGCGCCCTGTCTGTAGCTTTCTGTAGTTTATAGGAGAGCCAGGCATTCTGTCCAGAGTCCACATCAACAGCCACCACTTTAGTGACCAGATATCCAACATCTGCAGCACGAGGCATAATCTCAGCCACCATAGAAGCACCAGTCTGTACTGGATACAGAACCTGAGGAGCGTTGTCATTCTGGTCTTTAATAGTAATTTTCACTGTCACGTTACTGCTGAGCAGAGGAGAGCCTCCATCTTGCGCTTTTACCTGGAAGAGGAAATCTTTCAACTGCTCATAGTCAAAAGAGCGCACAGCTGTAATCAGTCCGCTGTCAGGATGAACTGACACATATGATGAGACAGGGACTCCATTAACAGTGCTGTCTTCTAGAATATAAGAAACACGGGCATTCTGATTCCAATCAGCATCACTGGCTTTAACTGTAAATATCGAGAGACCAAGTTTGTTATTCTCCAGCACACAGGCCTCATAGTGACTTTTCTCAAATACAGGAGCATTGTCATTCACATCTGATATCTGTAAAAACAGAGAGGCACTGCTAGAGAGCACAGGCACCCCCTGATCAGAGCATGTTAGACTGATATTGTATTCAGCATCTCTCTCTCTGTCCAGTTGCTGCTCTATACGCAGGCTGATGAAATTACTAGATGGTGATGTAAGAGCAAATGGAATGTTGTCGTTTATGATGCAGTGAATCTGGCCGTTCACACCTGAGTCTGCATCATCTACTTTCATCATAGCAACAACTGTGCCTGGTGTGGAGTCCTCAGACACAGAGTTTGACATGGAGAGTAAGCTTATCACTGGTTTGTTATCATTAATGTCCAACACATCAATAATCAGCTTACAGGAATCAGAAAGCCCTCCTTGATCTTTAGCCTGGATATCAAGCTGGTATCGACTTGCTCTTTCAAAGTCAACGAGGCTATTTAAAGTTACCTCGCCACTATACTGATCAATAATAAACATGTTTCGCACGATATCTTCAGTGCTTGCAATGTAGTACGTCACATAACCATTAGATCCATCATCTACGTCAGTGGCACTGACTGTGGTCAATTTAGACCCTTTCAGTGCATTTTCAGTTAAAATGGCTTTATATACCTTCTGCGTAAATACAGGAGCATTATCATTAATGTCTAATACAGTAACGTGTATTTGAACAGTTCCAGATAACTGCGGATCACCGCCATCAAAAGCGGTTAGCAATAACGTAACAACTCCATTCTTTTCTCTATCAAGAGGTCTTTGCAAAATCATTTCGACGTTTTTATCCCCGTCTGCTTGACTGTGCAGTTCAAGGACAAAATTATCAATCGGTTTAAGTGAATAGCTTTGAAGATCATCAACTCCTACGTCCGCATCCACAGCTCTTTCTAACATAAATCTCGCGCCTGTTACGGCGGATTCACTGATTTCAAACTCAATTAGCTTTTTCTGGAACGTGGGTGGATTATCGTTTATATCCGTAATTTCAACCGTAATCGTGTATAATTCCATGGGGTTTTCCAAAATCATCTGAAGGTGCAAAGCGCATGGGGTCGTTTTTGCACAAAGAAACTCGCGATCCATTTTCTCTTTGATGAGCAGGAAGCCAGTGTCTTTATTGAGAGCAGTATATTCAGTACTGTCGCCTGTATATATGCGCGCTTTTCCTGACCTCAGCCGTTGTAAATCCAAGCCCAAATCTTGTGCGATATTTCCCACAATAGAGCCTTTAGCCATTTCTTCTGGAATGGAGTAACTGATTTGTCCTCGTGCCGAATGAAACAGGACGACGCAAAACAAAACCAAGTACCACATTACGACACAATGCATTTTTTTTCAATATCACCGAAAAACCACAGAGAAAAAAAAAGGTTCTCAACGATTTCGAAGTGAGACTTGTAAAGGGAAAATAGTAAATTCAAGTTATTTTAATCCGAGTAAGTACAAAACGTCGCATTTGTTTCAAGAAACTCGACAACAATGAGCGATCTGGAAGCGTTTCCTCCTTTCCTCTCTCACTGTGAATATGGGATGATGGGGCAGGGTTTAAAATACACACAGACAAAGTGCTACATTGACAAACAGCGGCCCTGTGAGTCTAATCCTAGCACGACATACAAAATCACAACAAACTCAATTTTTGCACAAAAAATAAAAATAAAAACGTTTGTCAAAAACATAAAGAATAATAGTATAATGGAAGGAAAGAATTTTAGACCGTATACTATCTAATTTATTAAACTGTCATCAAGACCACACTCATGCGCTGTAAGATGTGTTCTGATAGACTAATCTAAATTGATATTTTAGCATGACAACTACAAATAATAAAAAGATCATATTAATAACGTTTCAAATTTATTATTATTATTACCATTTTATTTATTTATTTACCAATTTTACTGAACATTTTGGTTTGTTTGTTTTGTGACGTATAAAATATGGTTCTTACCGCTGCCGGATATTCATTTTCCAAACCTTTATTTTCCTTGATTGTGTGCTGCATCGTCTCAGCGAAACTTGGGTCCACAACTAAAACATTCTGTCCACCGAGTGTAGAAAATTTACAGTCACTCTTCCTCGAGTCAGTCGTCATGCACACTTCATAATTATACCCGTGCGGTAGAGTTCCAGTGACTCCTGTGTCTGCGTAATGCGGTGGATAGTACGGGATAACAGGCAGATTGGACTGATATAGGAAGCGAGATTGTCTCCATCTGTAGATCTTTACTGATATTATGACAACCACACAAGTGATAAATAAGAAAGAAACAGCAGCTAGTGCCAGAACTAAATAAAAGGTCAGGTTGTCGTCATATAGTTTTTCATGCGTAAAGTCAGTGAATTCTGACAGCACTTCAGGAAAGCTGTCAGCCACAGCCACATTAATGGAGACCACAGCTGAGCGAGAGGGCTGTCCATTATCCTCCACAACAACAGTCAGTTTTTGTTTGACTGCATCTTTATCAGTCACTTGTCGCACAGTTCTTATTTCTCCATTCTGTAAACCCATTTCAAACAGCGCTCTGTCTGTAGCTTTCTGTAGTTTATAGGAGAGCCAGGCATTCTGTCCAGAGTCCACATCAACAGCCACCACTTTAGTGACCAGATATCCAACATCTGCAGCACGAGGCACAATCTCAGCCACCACAGAAGCACCAGTCTGTACTGGATACAGAACCTGAGGAGCGTTGTCATTCTGGTCTTGAATAATTATTTTCACTGTCACGTTACTGCTGAGCGGAGGAGCGCCTCCATCTTGGGCTTTTACCCAGAAGTGGAAATCTTTCAACTGTTCGTAGTCAAAAGAGCGCACAGCTGTGATCAGTCCACTGTCAGGGTGAACTGACACATATGATGAGACAGAGACTCCATTAACAGTGCTGTCTTCTAGAATATAAGAAACACGGGCATTCTGATTCCAATCAGCATCACTGGCTTTAACTGTAAATATAGAGAGACCAGGTTTGTTATTCTCCAGCACACAGGCCTCATAGTGACTTTTCTCAAATACAGGAGCATTGTCATTCACATCTGATATCTGCACACGAAGAGAGACACTGCTGGAGAGCGCTGGCACTCCCTCATCAGTACATATTACACTGATATTGTACTCAGCTTCTCGCTCTCTGTCCAATTCCTGCTCTGTTTGCAGGCTAAAGAAATTGCTAGACGGAGAAGTAATAGAAAAGGAAATGTCGTCATTTAAGACGCACTGAACCTGACCATTTGAACCTGAATCAAGATCATCAACATTTAGGACTGAGACAACAGTCCCAGACTTTGACCCTTCAGATATTGAATGGGAACTAGACACAATATTAATACTAGGCGAATTATCATTAATGTCCAGAACATCGATTATGACTTTGCATGCGTTAGAAAGTCCTCCTTGATCTTTTGCCTGAATATTAAGTTCATAATGGCTCAACTTTTCATAGTCAACATGGCCGTTTAATATTAATTCACCACTTTTTTCATTAATATGAAACATGTCGGCCACAATTTTGTTCATTGTGTCAGATATGTAGTACGTCACTACACTGTTGGACCCTTCGTCTGCATCAGACGCGCTCACGACTGTTAGTACAGTACCTTTTGGTGCGTTTTCTGTTATGGTGGCTTTATATACTTTTTGCGTAAAGACAGGAGCATTATCATTAATGTCTAACACAGTGATGTGTATCTGTACAGTGCCAGAAAGCACCGGATCGCCTCCATCAAACGCTTCTAACAACAAAGTAAATAAGCTTTGCGTTTCTCTATCAAGTGGCCTTTCTAAAATCATCTCGACGTTTTTACTACCGTCTGCCTGATTGTGCAATTCTAGCCGGAATTTGTCAGTCGGTTTCAGCGAGTAGCTTTGAAGATCATTTGTTCCTACGTCCGCATCGAAAGCTCCCCCGAGCATAAAACCAGCACCCGCCACCGCCGATTCGCTGATTTCAAATCTGAAGTCCTTTTTCTGGAAACTGGGAGCGTTATCATTTATGTCCGTGATTTCTATTGTAATCGTGTATAATTCCATCGGGTTTTCCAAAATCATTTGAAGTTGCAAAGCACACGGAGTTGTTTTTGCACAAAGAGATTCGCGATCCATTTTCTCTCTGATAAGCAGCAGTCCAGTGTTTCTGTTCAGTTCGATGTATTGCGTACTGTCTCTTGTATAAATTCTCGCTTTTCCTGATTTCAGTCGTTGTAAATCCAAGCCCAAATCCTGCGCAATATTTCCCACCATCGATCCTTTTGCCCTTTCTTCGGGAATGGAGTAACTGACTTGTCCTCGCGCAATTTGAACCAGAAGAATAAAAAACAACATCGCGCGTCTTATCATTGCATCAGGCATTGTCTCAATTGCACCGATGATCGAATAAGAAACAATCATCTATCAGTGTATCCTTTAAGTCTATAAAATTAAATTAAAATGTATTCACTTGAATTATGTGTGTACTCGCCAACGAGTTTTTTGCAGAAAATCCGTGCAAGAAAATAATTTCTGAGACGGTAGCTTTTCTTCCTTTCTCTCTGATATTATGTGATGCTGGGGGTGGGTGTGTAAAATACAGTTTCTCGTCCATTTGTCGATGAACAGCGGCCCTCTGAGTGTAAATTAGGAATTGCAAATCAAGTTGATATATTTATGCCTAAAGAGAATTTTAGCAACGGCATGTATTGTTTTCTAGGCCTATTACTCAAGTAAAACCAGTCATCTGAATTCCCCGACGATTAAATCAATGTCTATAAAGGCAAACGTGAAGAATAAACCTGAATGCATTTTAGCAAAAGTATAACACTTTCAATTAAAGCACATAATGAAGACCACAGTCCTCTGTTTACCAGTAGCAGATTTCATCAAATGAGGCGCTGTTCAACAAAGGGGGTGCTGAAATGTGTAAAAATGCCTCTGCATTGTACCAAATTAATTACGTAATTTCCAATAATTCACTTTGTTATAATGTTTTGTTTTTTTACACGCAGCCTACATCAAAAATACCACACTTAACGAAATGCAATCTTATAGTGACTCATTGGTCTACCACTAAAGCTATTTCGACTACATAAAAAAAATTCTCTGAGTCTTACAACGCATCCCAAAATTTGCAAGAACAAACTGTGTGACCGTCAGGCACACTTAAGAGTTTAATTTCCTTTTCGAACAAACATTCAACATTACAGGCACCAGTCCTAAACTTTACAGCTTTTTAGTTTATAGTTTGATACGATCTTGAGTAAATTTAACCAATACTAGTAATAAGCAACAGAACAATGAAAAACAATGTTTTTTCAACATTGTTGAGACTTGTGCAAAAGTTTGAGATGCATTTATTAGAAAAAAAAAAGTTGTGTAAGTAATTGTTTATCCAAAACCTAAAACTACATGTGAACACGTAATCGCTCAGTTCTCCAAGCCTATTTATTTATTTATAATCTACTTGAGCAACCATATTACTTGTATTTCCATTAATAAAAAAAAAAAAAAAAAAGGAGAATAAAAAAAAGGGTCTAACGAAACTTCTTACGATCTGCAGAGCCGAGATCGTCGATGGAACTGTTTTTCTTGATTGTGTGCTGCATCGTCTCAGCGAAACTCGGGTCCACCACTAAAACATTCTGACCACCGAGTGTAGAAAACTTACAGTCACTCTTCCTCGAGTCAGTCGTCATGCACACTTCATAATTATACCCGTGCGGCAGAGTTCCAGTGACTCCTGTGTCTGCGTAATGCGGTGGATAGTACGGGATAACAGGCAGATTGGACTGATATAAGAAGCGTGATTGTCTCCATCTGTAGATATTTTTTTTTTTGTTTTTTGTCTTTCTTTTTACTGATATTATGACAACCACACAAGTGATAAATAGGAAAGAAACCGCAGCCAGTGCCAGAACTAAATAAAACGTTAGGTTGTCGTTATATTGTCTTTCATGCGTAAAGTCTGTGAATTCTGACAGCACTTCAGGAAAGCTGTCAGCCACAGCCACATTAATGGAGACCACAGCTGAGCGAGAAGGCTGTCCATTATCCTCCACAACAACAGTCAGTTTTTGTTTCACCACATCTTTATCAGTCACTTGTCGCACAGTTCTTATTTCACCATTCTGTAAACCCACTTCAAACAGCGCTCTGTCTGTAGCTTTCTGTAGTTTATAGGAGAGCCAGGCATTCTGTCCAGAGTCCACATCAACAGCCACCACTTTAGTGACCAGATATCCAACATCTGCAGCACGAGGCACAATCTCAGCCACAATAAAAGCACCAGTCTGTACTGGATACAGAACCTGAGGAGCGTTGTCATTCTGGTCTTTAATAGTAATTTTCACTGTCACGTTACTGCTGAGCGGAGGAGAGCCTCCATCTTGCGCTTTTACCCGGAAGTGGAAATCTTTCAGCTGTTCGTAGTCAAAAGAGCGCACAGCTGTGATCAGTCCGCTGTCAGGGTGAACTGACACATATGATGAGACAGAGACTCCATTAACAGTGCTGTCTTCTAGAATATAAGAAACACGGGCATTCTGATTCCAATCAGCATCACTGGCTATAACTGTAAATATAGAGAGACCGGGTGTGTTATTCTCCAGCACACAGGCCTCATAGTGACTTTTCTCAAATACAGGAGCATTGTCATTCACATCTGATATCTGCACACGAAGAGAGACATTGGTGGAGAGCGCTGGCACTCCCTCATCAGTACATATTACACCCATAAGCAATGATATCGTACACAGCTTCTCTCTCTCTGTCCAACTCCTGCTCTGTTTGCAAGCTGAAGAAGCTACTAGACTGAGATGTTATGGCAAAGGGAATATTCTCATTTATGATACACTGAACCTGCCCATTTACACCTGAATCAAGATCATCAACATTTAGCATTGCAACAACAGTACCAGACTTAGAATCTTCAGGTATGGAGTGGGAACTGGACAGAATCTGAATACTAGGCGAATTATCATTAATATCCAGCACATCAATAATTACTTTGCATGCGTTAGAAAGTCCTCCTTGATCTTTTGCCTGAATATTAAGTTCAAAATGGCTCACCTTTTCATAGTCAACATGGCCGTTTAATATTAATTCACCAGTTTGCTCTTTAACAAGAAACACGTCGGCCACATTACTGTCCATTGTGTCAGATATGTAGTACGTCAGTACACTGTTGGATCCTTCGTCTGCATCAGACGCGCTCACGACTGTTAGTACAGTACCTTTTGGTGCGTTTTCTGTTATGGTGGTTTTATATACTTTTTGCATAAAAACAGGAGCATTATCATTAATATCTAACACAGTGATGTGTATCTGTACAGTGCCAGAAAGCACCGGATCGCCTCCATCAAACGCTTCTAACAACAAAGTAAATGAGCTTTGCGTTTCTCTATCAAGTGGTCTTTGTAAAATCATCTCGACGTTTTTACTGCCGTCTGCCTGATTGTGCAATCCAAGCCGGAATTGTTCACTCGGTTTTAGCGAGTAGCTCTGTAGAGCATTTGATCCTACATCTGGATCGAAAGCTCTCCCGAGCATAAAACCAGCACCCGCCACCGCCGATTCGCTGATTTCAAATCTGAAGTCCTTTTTCTGGAAACTGGGAGCGTTATCATTTATGTCCGTGATTTCTATTGTAATCGTGTATAATTCCAGGGGTGTGCCCAAATCATTGAAGATGACAATGCACACGGGTTGTTTTTGCACAATGCGATACGCGAATCCATTTTATATTTGATACGCAAGGGGGGGCCGCCCCAGGGTTTTTTTTTTCCACAAGTGGGTTTTTTTCTGTTCAGTTCGATGTATTGCGTGCTGTCTCTGGTAAATATTCGCGCATTTCCTGACTTTAATCGATGCAAATCCAAGCCCAAATCCTGCGCAATATTTCCCACAATCGATCCTTTTACCAATTCTTCTGGAATGGAATAACTGACTTGTCCTCGCGCAATTTGAATCAGAAGAGTCAAAAACAGCACCGAATACCGTATCACTGCATCAGGGCCAGCCATTGTCTCAGCACCACAGACGTTTAAAAAATACAGCAATCAATCCGTATCCTCTAAAAACATGGAATTCCAAATGCAGACATTAACTCCGTACACGATGACGAGCAATGAATAGAAGTATCGTGTAGGAAAATAATTTGATGTGACAGCTGTAAGCTATTGCCATTTTCTCCGTGAAATTGTGTGATACTGGGAGTGGTCTGTGAAATAAACGGTTTCGCTGCTGTTTGTCGACGAACAGCGGCCCTCTGAGTGTAAATAAGAAACTGCAAGTCAAAGTTATACATACAAACAAACGCATTTTATCAACGAATATTATTTTCTAGGCTTATATCACACTGCGAATAAAACCAGTTATTATTATGTTATAGGCCTACTATCTGTGTTCCAGGACAATTAGCCAATTAAAAGAAAAAGACTAATATGCAGGTTGGATGTGAAAATAATCACTCACGGAATAAGTGAATTTTGTAGGCGTCAATTCGATTTTGAGTACAATTATAAGTACAACACAATGAAGAAGTCCATAGTCCTATTTATAAATAGACGTTCATCCAGCGAGGCGCTGTTCCGCACAAATGGTGCTGAACGATGCCAGTGTGCCCTATAGCGTTTTTATATGATTGTTTTATGATAATTGTACATTTTTCCAATGATTCGCTTTAACAACCGTTAACATGTTGTCTACATGTAGACCTGCATCAAACATATCATACTGTTGTTTATTTAATTTTTTTCTTCTTCTTCCATTTAAGGCAATGCATAGTATCTGTTGTGGCAAACTGTTGGTTGCTCTTACTCCGCCCTTCCTAACTAGAGTGCACAAGCCAGAGTGCACTAGAATTCACTAGTGAGAGAACACCAGGTGAAGGTAGTTAAGTTAATCTATTAATTAGTAGGGTAGAACAGACTTTATGTAGAGTAGCAGTGGTTTGAACAAGGAAAACGATTCCTTTTTTTGTGCAGAGTTAAGCTACTACAACAGACTGAAGAAGCAGCCGGTGAGCTTAATATTTTGTACTTGGGTTGTTTGTTCAATCATGTTGTATTTGAATATCATTAGTTTTGTATTAGTTTGGTTTGTGAATTAGGTCTGGTTTTCTATATAGGGAGTATATTTAAATTTTAAAAGTTGCAAAAAGGATGTTTAAAATAATTTATTTAAAAAGTAGTGTTTGGTATGTAAAAGTATATAAACGGTTAAATATTTGTTGTCTACTTGTATGATATTCTTTGTTAATTTAAAAAAGAACATTTTTGTATGCAAGTTTTGCTTGGTATTTTTGATTCTATTTGTTAGTGCTCTTACAGTGGTGTTTGTATTTGTCTAAAGGTTTTTCACCTGCTTGGCTAATGACTGCTTGACTAATGACTGGCTGATTGATCACTGCATCAAAACAAATCTGACAAATAAAAGAAAGTAAGTATGGTCAATGAGTGGAGTCCGGTGGAATTCTTGTAGTGGGCTGTCTTATCAAGTGGGAGAATCTGCACATTGAAACTTTGTAAATGGTGAAACCACTTGACAGTATCAATCGGATATTTGTTCACAACCAAAACATTCTAAAGAATTAGTACATAGAAAAAGGGCCACTCTCTCCTGGCATATATTTAGGTAAGAATCAGAAAACAATTCCAACAATTTACAGGACTAAAATGTGTGATCCTATTTAAACTCTGTCTAATCTCGATATTTCAAAAAGTTAAGGCTGTATATAATAAGTACAGTCATTCGTACTCTAGTTAGTTGAACACCAAAAACAATTATACACGAGTTTTCCAGTCTCTTTTCAAAACAAACATATAAATATAACAGCACCCATGGCAGTTATACAACCTTCTAGTCTATTGTTTAATATAGTCCCAAATAACTGTATCCAACATCAGCAGTAAACAACACAGCAAGCAATAAACACAAAGAGATTTGTTTCCAACATATGGAAAATGTTGAAGTACGAGATACTGGTATTAGAAATTTAGAATGAGGAAAACCAACACAGTGTTATGTCAATCCGTAACTATTTTAAGATTTGTGTTTATTTATTTATTTTATTTTTGTATTTATTGTTATTTGTAGCAAATCTGTATGAATTCTGACGATCGCATTTGTACATTTCGTTTCTGCTAATATCCCACTTGGGTTAGATTTAGGGATGGAACTTATCCTGAAATGATGACGATGATGAGAGAGAAAGTTTTGTTTTAATTTACACCACAGAAAAAAACAAGTTGGTGCTTCTAAGATGAGCATGTTATAAATATAAAAAGTATTAGTTAATAGACAAAGCTGAATGATATTACGTTACTGCTGAGCGGAGGAGAGCCTCCATCTGGCCTTTTACCCAGAAGTGGAAATCTTTCAGCTGTTCGTAGTCAAAAGAGCGCACAGCTGTAATCAGTCCACTGTCAGGATGAACTGACACATATGAAGAGACAGAGACTCCATTAACAGTGCTGTCTTCTAGAATATAAGAAACACGGGCATTCTGATTCCAATCAGCATCACTGGCTTTAACTGTAAATATAGAGAGACCAGGTTTGTTATTCTCCAGCACACAGGCCTCATAGTGACTTTTCTCAAATGCAGGAGCATTGTCATTCACATCTGATATCTGCACACGAAGAGAGACACTGCTGGAGAGCGCTGGCACTCCCTCATCAGTACATATTACACTGATATTGTACTCAGCTTCTCTTTCTCTGTCCAATTCCTGCTCTGTTTGCAAGCTAAAAAAAACTACTGGAAGACGCAATAGCAAATGGAATATTATCATTAATATAGTAGTGAACCTAGCCATTCAACCCAGAGTCAAGATCATTTACATTTAGCATTGCAACAACAGTGCTAGGTCTAGACTCCTCTGATATTGAATTTGACATAGATACGATGCTTATTGCTGGTTTGTTATCGTTTATATTAGTGAGATCAATTATAACTTTACATGAATCAGACAGTCCTCCTTGGTCGCATGCTTGTATGTTAAGTTGATAACGACTTTCCTTTTCAAAGTCAGCTGAGCCTTTTAAGGTTATTTCCCCGCTTTGTGCATCAACCATGAATAAATCGTTTACATCTCCAGTGCTTGACATGTAGTACGTTATAATCGCATTCGAGCCTTCATCAGCATCAGAAGCGCTGACGGACGTGATAACAGTGTCTTTAAGTGTATTTTCAGGAAGAGTGGTTTTGTACACCCTCTGACTAAACAGGGGTGGATTGTCGTTAGCATCTAGCACAGTAACATGTATTGCACAGTGCTGGTCAGCTGAGGCTCACCTCCATCTACTGCCGTTAACAACAAAGACAACTGTTATTTGTTTTCACGGTCTAGAGGCTTTTGTAGCACCATCTCTCCATGTTTCGTGTCACCTGCCCCCCCCCCCCCCCCCACCCCCCCCCCACCTACTCAGTCTTTTTAAATCCAAACCCAAGCCTTGATAAATATTTCCAACGATCGACCCTTTTGGTATTTCTTCTGGAATGGAATAGCTGATCTGCCCTCTCACCGAGTATCGAAACAGGATAATAAAAAACGCTGCCTGGTGCCACATTACAGAGCTGGCCATTTTCCGTCGTTCTTCAGATCCTTAAGATCGGTCGGTTTTATTACAAAATAAAGACGTTACACGTGAAAGTCCGACCCCAACAAGAAATCTACAATAAGACCAGGATATCCATCTACAGTATATCCGACAAAATTACCGTTTCTAGTCATCAGGCTTTATTTCACTGTTCTCTGACATCACTGCATTTTGTGGGTAGGTATGACTGACTGACTGCGTTGCGTTGATCAACAGCGGCCCTATGAGCCTTATCTAAGAATTGCAATAGTTTGTTAAGGATATATCACAGAAGAGCAGGACACAAGTGATTTGTCAAACTAAAAGTTCGGCAAACCTTTAAAAAAATCTAACCAGGTGCCACATTAACACAAAATCTAAATATTTTAAATTCGCAATAGATTACTTTTATTTTATTCGTGAAATAAACTGTAAGTTACTTTGATAAAGTGTGCTACAAAAATACATATATATATATTAAAACACTTAAATATATAATTATACTATCAAAGTATAAAAAAAACAGGCAAGCAAGTAATAAAGCAAACAAGCATTGGAAAAGAGGCTTGATTTTGACTGAGCTTCAAAGAAGTAAAATAATATAATAATAATTATAATATATATAGATATATATATATAATATTAATATATATATTTATATATATATATATTATAGTGGCGCTGTCCAGTAAGTGGTTCTGAAACGTTGTTGCAGCGTCACAAAATTACCACAAAAGTAAAAAAAAATAAAAAAATAAACCTATGCCAAGAAATACACGATCACAGACCAAAGAGACTATAAGTAATGTATAAGAAAAGTGTTTAAGGTGCCATCTTACCAATTCTGAAAGACTGTTTTCTTCCTTAAAGTTAATTTCCTTCATTGCGCGCTGCACCGTCTCAGTGAAACTCGGGTCCACCACTAAAACATTCTGACCACCGAGTGTAGAAAACTTACAGTCACTCTTCCTCGAGTCAGTCGTCATGCACACTTCATAATTATACCCGTGCGGCAGAGTTCCAGTGACTCCTGTGTCTGCGTAATGCGGTGGATAGTACGGGATAACAGGCAGATTGGGCTGATATAAGAAGCGAGATTGTCTCCATCTGTAGATCTTTACTGATATTATGACAACCACACATGTGATAAATAAGAAAGAAACAGCAGCCAATGCAAGAACTAAATAAAAAATCATGTAGTCGTCAAATTGTTTTTCAAGCGTAAAGTCTGTGAACTCTGACAGCACTTCAGGAAAGCTGTCAGCCACAGCCACGTTAATGGAGACCACAGCTGAGCGAGAGGGCTGTCCGTTATCCTCCACAACAACAGTGAGTTTTTGTTTGACAGCATCTTTATCAAGCACTTGTCGCACAGTTCTTATTTCTCCATTCTGTAAGCCCACTTCAAACAGCGCTCTGTCTGTGGCTTTCTGCAGTTTATATGAGAGCCAGGCATTCTGTCCAGAGTCCACATCAACAGCCACCACTTTAGTGACCAGATATCCAACATCTCCAGCACGAGGCACAATCTCAGCCACCACAGAAGCACCAGTCTGTTCTGGATACAGAACCTGAGGAGCGTTGTCATTCTGGTCTTGGATTATAATGTCCAACGTCATATTAGTGCTGAGGGGTGGAGAGCCTCCATCTTGCGCTTTCACACAAACACGAACACTTTTAATTTGCTCGTAGTCAAAACCGCGCAGTGCGTGAACCACTCCACTGTCAGCATTTACTGATATAAAAGAGGAAACAGGGGATCCACCCACTGTAGTTTCATCAAGAAGATACGAAACACGAGCGTTTTGGTTCCAGTCATCATCTTGAGCACTCAGAGTAAATATGGACAAACCAGGTGGATTGTTTTCAGCAACATATGTAGTGTAAACACTCTTTTGAAACCTGGGCGGATTGTCATTAACATCTGATACTTTCAGATTTAAAGTGTTCTGACTCGAAAGCGCAGGAGATCCTGAATCTGTAGCGGTGATAGTGATATTATATTCTGCCACACGTTCACGATCTAAAGCAGCATCAGTGACTAAAGAGTAATAATTTCGCAGTGAGGAATGTAGTTTAAATGGAGTATTTCGAGCAACTGTACAGACAACGTGACCATTGTCTCCTGCATCTACATCCTTCACACTGAAAATAGCGATAGTGGTGCCAAGAGGTGCATCCTCACTCACTGGGGTAAAAAATGACATAACACTGATTGTTGGCGCATTGTCATTTACATCAATTAAATCAACTATGACTTTGGCTGCGTTTCCTAAACCACCCTGGTCTTTGGCCTCGATTCCAATTTCATATTTTTTTGCTTTTTCGTAATCAAGTTCCCCAATTAGAGTTATAACACCGGTTGTTTCATCGATTTTAAAAATGTATTTTATGTTACCTTTTAAATTAGCGAAACTGTATGAAATCAAGCTATACATCCCACTATCTGCATCACTTGCATTAACAGTTGTAATGTAAGTTTCTTTAGGCGCATTTTCAGTTATTATTGCTCTGTAAATTGACTGGTTGAATACTGGCGCGTTGTCATTTACATCTAGAATATTCACCTCAATTTTCATATTACCTGATCTTTCAGGGTTTCCTCCGTCCACTGCCGTGAGAATGAGAGACAGTCGTGGATGCTGCTCTCTGTCTAGAGGCTTCCGAAGCACCATTTCAGCATATTTAACTCCATCGGGCGCGCGTGTTGCTTCAGAATAAAATAATCATTATTTGACATAATATAATTTTGGAGAGCATTCACACCTACATCAGAATCATCTGCGCTTCCCAGTAAGAATCGAGATCCAAGTGTGGCTGATTCACTTATTTCAAGATTAATTTCATCTTTCGGAAATGTTGGCCAGTGATCGTTTACGTCCAGTATTTCCACAGTAACATGATGTAGTTCCACTGGATTATCAAGTATTATTTCAAACGTGAAGCTGCACGGAGTGGTTTCAGGGCAAATCTGCTCTCGGTCAATTCTCTCCTTTACAACCAATATCCCTTTGTCTGTTTTCAGCTCTACGTACTCAGGGCTGTCGCCAGACACGATACGAGCCCGACCCGAGCGCAGTCTTTGAACATCCAGACCAAGATCATGAGCTATATTCCCGATAAGCGACCCTTTCTTCATTTCCTCTGGAACCGAGTAACGAATCTGTGCGTTTATGTTTGAGATCGAACAAGCAGCCATGATAAATAAGACCCTCCATAAGAAAACACGATCCAGTGGCTGTCCTCGCGATTGGTAACAATGAATCTCTCTATATGCTTTGATCACAAACATTTTATAAGTTATATATTCAAATTACAAACTGTAGATGATGTTCCGCAATCAAAATATCCACAAATACATCCAGTTTGTTTGCTATTAGCCAGTGACTGTCTCCATTCATTGACTCTCTTTAGTCTAGTCCACAATATCCTACCTGCATCCCCACAGCTCCACCAACCACTCACTGGTGATTACATGCTTTTCTACAATTCAACAGCGGGCCCTTAGCGCTGATCCCTTTGCAACGGAAAACAACAATACAGCTTTGAAATGTCTTGGACTAGAATTACATTCAGTCATAGCTCTCAACAATAAAACTGACAAATATATATAATATATATATATATATATATTCTGTTTATTATATATATCTATATATATAATATCATATATTTTATATATAATCAGTACATGCATTGCACTACTCTAACATATAAGGAAAACAACATGATCTCATTTATTAGTTGAAAAGTATATTCGCTAATATGGTATCTTAGTTAAGTCCTAGGTAAAATTTGCAGGGCGGCAGACAGAACACACTTATTATCGCATCACGATTAAGTTTAACACGTAAGGTTAGGCCTAAATCCTTCGCATTAGTTATGCTTTACGATCATGAACTAAAATATAAACATTTATAGCGTTTGTTATGTAACGTAATGGTATACACGACTATATTTGTTTCAAAATTTATGAAACAACGTATTATGAAAACAAGTGATTTAATACTGAACATGTATAAATAATGTTAAAATGTAATAAATAATGTACAAATGGTCACATTATTAGTTCAACTTGCGTAAGAAAAAAAATAACATATTGGATATAATTTGTAGATAGGACTACGTGAAAAATGTTCTCCGATTTACAAGCAAACTTAGTGAAAGTAATTTGACCTATCACGAAGACTTTATTATCACTTTTATACTAGTTTAAATAACATGTTGGACTCTTTAACCATTTCAGAACTTACTCGCGGAGATCTTCTAAGTCGTTCCTTTCTGCATTGGGCGTTGCATAGTCTCAGCGAAAGAGGGTCCACCACTAAAACATTTTGTCACGAGTGTAGAAAAACGTACAGTCACTCTTACTCGAGTCAAGTACGTCATGCCCACCTCATACTTATTACCCAGTGCGGCAGAGGTTGCCAGTGACTCCTGTGTCTGCGTAATTGCGGTGGATATGTAGGATAACAGAAGATTCGGACATCCATATATAGTGAAGCCGACTATTGTCTCCATCTGTAGATCTTTTACTGACTATCTATGACAACGACAAGTTAATACCCCAATAGAAAGATATAACATCAGTTCCAGCGCAGACACCCATAAATTAAATAGTCAGGTTATCTCTCCTATGGTTTTTCATGCGTAAAATCACAGTGAACCTGACAGCAATTCAGGAAAGCTGTCAGCCCAGCCACATTAATGGAGACTATTTTATCACCTGTAGCTGATCGAGAGGGCTTCCCGTTGTCCTGCACTACAACAGTGAGTCTTTGTTTCACATCATCTTTATCTGTCACTTGGCGTACAGTTCTTATTTCTCCATTCTGTAAACCCACTACAAACAATGCTCTGTCTGCAACTTTCTGTAGTTTATATGAGAGCCAGGCATTCTGTCCAGAGTCCACATCAACAGCCACCACTTTAGTGACCATATATCCAACATCTGCAGCACGAGGCATAATCTCAGCCACCACAGAAGCACCAGTCTGTTCTGGATACAGAACCTGAGGAGCGTTGTCATTCTGGTCTTGGATTATAATGTCCAACGTCATATTAGTGCTGAGGGGTGGAGAGCCTCCATCTTGCGCTTTCACACAAACATGAACACTTTTCATTTGCTCGTAGTCAAAACCGCGCAGTGCGTGAACCACTCCACTGTCAGCATTTACTGATATAAAAGAGGAAACAGGGGATCCACCCACTGTAGTTTCATCAAGAAGATACGAAACACGAGCGTTTTGGTTCCAGTCATCATCTTGAGCACTCAGAGTAAATATGGACAAACCAGGTGGATTGTTTTCAGCAACATATGTAGTGTAAACACTCTTTTGAAACCTGGGCGGATTGTCATTAACATCTGATACTTTCAGATTTGAAGTTTTCAGAGCAGAAAGCGCAGGAGATCCTGAATCTGTAGCGGTGATAGTGATATTATATTCTGCCACACGTTCACGATCTAAAGCAGCATCAGTGACTAAAGAGTAATAATTTCGCAGTGAGGACTGTAGTTTAAATGGAGTATTTCGATCAACTGTACAGACAACGTGACCATTGTCTCCTGCATCTACATCCTTCACACTGAAAATAGCGATAGTGGTGCCAAGAGGTGCATCCTCACTCACTGGGGTAAAAAATGACATAACACTGATTGTTGGCGCATTGTCATTTACATCAATTAAATCAACAATGACTTTAGCAGAGTCTCCCAATCCACCTTGGTCCTTTGCTTCGATATCAATTTCGTATTTCTTTGCTTTTTCATAGTCAAGATCCCCAGTTAGCTTTATAACACCAGTGCGTTCATCCAACTCAAAAATCTCGCTGATGACTTTCATGTTCGTAAAGCTATACGAGACCAAACTATTTGTCCCACTGTCTGCATCACTAGCATTAACCGTAGTTATATAAGTTCCAGTAGGTGAATTTTCTGCTACTGTTGCTTTGTAAACTGATTGGTTGAATACCGGCGCGTTGTCATTTGCATCTAGTACATTTACCTCTATTTTGACGTTACCTGATCTTTGAGGGTTTCCTCCATCGATTGCTGTGATAATAAGAGACAATCGTGGTTGCTGCTCTCTGTCTAAGGGTTTCTGGAGAACCATTTCCGCATATTTGACCCCACCTTGTCGTGCATGCTGTTTTAAAATAAAATTATCATTCTGTGATATGATATAATTTTGGATACAATTAAAGCCCACATCAGGATCATCTGCGCTTCCCAGTTGGAAACGAGCTCCAGGTGTGGCCGTTTCACTTATTTCAAAATGAATTACATCTTTCGGAAATGTTGGCGAGTGATCGTTTACATCCAATATTTCCACCGTAACATGATGTAGTTCCACTGGATTATCAAGTATTATTTCAAACGTGAAGCTGCACGGAGTGGTTTCAGCGCAAAGCTGCTCTCGGTCAATTCTCTCCTTTACAACCAAGATCCCTTTGTCTGTTTTCAGCCCTACATATTCATTGCTGTCGCCAGACACGATACGAGCCCGACCCGAGCGCAGTCTTTGAACATCCAGACCAAGATCATGAGCTATATTCCCGATAAGCGACCCTTTCTTCATTTCCTCTGGAACCGAGTAACGAATCTGTGCGTTTATGTTTGAGATCGAACAAGCAGCCATGATAAATAAGACCCTCCATAAGAAAACACGATCCAGTGGCTGTCCTCGCGATCGGTAACAATGAATCCTTCTACGTGCTCTAATCACAAGCATTTTTACGTATTCAAATTACAAACTGTAGATGATGTTCCGCAGTCAACGTATCCACGAATACATCCAGTTTCTTTGCTATTAGTCAGTGAATGTCTCCATTCATTGACTCTCTTTAGTCTCCTCCAGAATCTCCTACCTGCATCACAACAGCTCCACCAACCACTCACAGGCGATCACTTTGCGTTTCTACAAATCAACAGCGGCCCTTAGAGTTAAAATCGGGAAACAACAATAATAAAAGTACGGTGACGCATTGCTGCCGCACACATATTATTTTTTCCGCTCAATTATGTCGTAATAACGAGATGTTTTCTCGTTAAAACGACATCTTATCTCGTAATAACGACATATTTTCTCATAAAAACGACATGTTTCTCGTTATTATAGATAGGCTATATGGTACATTATGTGAGCGAGCTAAACACTGTACGCGCTCCTGTAGCTACAGTCTGACAGAAACCAGGATCTGCACGCTGCTGAAATTACTGAAATACACTATTTTAAATGTATTTTAATGTAATGGTTTTAACTGTAGTGGCATGTTTATTAGGATTAATCTCCAATATGTTTATAATATAGTGCTATCCAATAACTGCACGGACCCATGACTCCTTTATGATCAGATCAAAACTGGGCTTAATATTTCTTTATTTTAATGACTGAAGTATGTTTTATCAACAAATCGAAATACGAAAAAAAGAAATAAAGAGATTTTCTAATAGGCTAATAATAATAATGATGATAACAACAACAACAATAATAATAATAATAACATAATAATAATATAATATAATAATAATGATTATTATTATTATTTCGTTCTGTTTGAAAACGAGCAAACGAAAATTAAGCTAGATTTTTCTTAGGCCTATTTTTGTTCGTGGGTAAACAAATGAGCTTATGCTTTAATATTTGTTTCACATGCGTGGGCAGCTTTGACACTTTAGTCTGATTATATATTAATTATGTATTAGTGATTATATATTATTAAATGATATCTTTAGCTGAATCAAGCCGCGCATCGCGTTCTTCTTCTGGGTAAAATTCCAGGGCTGCGTTTCCCAAAAGCTTTGTAAGCCTAAGAAGTTCGTGAAACGATCGTACGACTGATCTTAATATTACGGTCTGTTTCCCAAAAGTATCGTAACTTAAGTAGCACTTGAAAATCATCGCAGATCTACGAGTGCTCTGGAGTAATCGTAAAGCCTCAGTGCATCGTAAGAAGACCGATTCATGCGGTCACCTGCAGGACAATCGGCAGATTACACCTATAACTTCAGGCAAGTGCAATGTGAATATAATATAACGTGTATAATATACACTTTATTAGTGTTTTTTTATGAATTTATAAATGAAATAATTAAAAAAGGCAGAAAAAACAGAAGAAGAATAAAAGATAGAATAGAATAAATAATCAACATAATTATTTAATAATTATAATTATTAGAATAAATAGAATAAAAGAAGTAATGTAAATATGCTTCAAATCTGTCAATGACTTATTGACGTGCACGAAAACCAATGTATTGGACCCGAAAATAACTTTCTATATAGATATTATATACTATAATATATTTTTATATAAAGTATATCATAGGCTATATAATTATGTAAAATATAATTTATACTGTTTATATAATATAATATAATATAATAATAGTTATTATATCCGAGTTGTCTGGAACGTAGATTAGGTTAACATTTCAATAAACGCGCGTGTACTACAATTACGAGCCATTCTATAAGGTGACACTTCAGCACTTGACAAACGGATAGCGACAACTAAAAAGCACTTAAAGCACGGCTACGTGCGACTGTGTTAAGTGCATTTTTGGGAAACGCACATGAAACAATAACGAACAATCGTATAATGACTAGTAGAAAACGCTCTTAAGTGCTAAGATCAGTCGTTATCGAGAAACGCAGCCCAGGCTTTGCTTTACACTGAAGGAATAGTCTGCGTGTGAGCACAAAATACAGATGAGCTCAGACGGGAAAGACTGTACAGTACATCTTGTTGGATTTAGGCTATACGAATTAAATAAAAACAAATTTGTTTTTGATTGTTTTATTTAAGTAGACCTTTAGACATAAGGTGTGCCAGAAAGCGCTCCCTGTTATTTTACAAAAGTAATTTGTAACGTTTTGTTGTTATTGTGGAAGTATAGAAAATAAAACAGACATTTCTTTCCTCTGTTATCGTGTAGCCTAAGAGATCGCGCCGGCGCCGCCGAACCGAGAAGAGCAATGTTGTGCTTTATATGAGATGTATATTTGCAAGAAATATATATACAACAGCCAGACAGTTTGAAGAAACGTTATTGTGACTAATTTGCAGAGCGGTACATGAGATGAACTCTTATTCTGTGTGATGGGATATAGGCAGTAAAGACAGGCTGAGAGAAAGAACAAATAGCAAGCTCATTTTTTAACCCACGAACAAAAAATACAAAAAATCTAATTTTCGTTTGCCAAACAGAACGAAATAATAATAATAATAATAATAATAATTATTATTATTATTATTATTAGCCGATTAGAAAATCTCTATTTCTTTTTTTTGTATTTCGATTTGTTGATAAAACATACTTCAGTCATTAAAATAAAGAAATATTAAGCCCAGTTTTGATCTGATCATAGCCTAAAGGAGTCATGGGTCAGTGCAGTTATTGGATAGCACTATATTGTAGACAGATTGGAGATTAATCCCAATAAACATGCCGCTGCAATTAAAACCATTAAATTAAAATACATTTAAAACAGTGTATTTCAATAATTTCAGCAGCGTGCAGATCCTGGTTTCTGTCAGACTGTAGCTACAGGAGCGCGTGCAGTGTTTAGCTAGCTCACATAATGTACCATATAGCCTATAATAACGAGAAAACATGTCGTTTTAACGAGAAAACATCTCATTACGAGAAAAGATGTCGTTTTAACGAGAAAACATCTCGTTATTACGAAAAAAGATGTCGTTAAAACGACATAATTGAGTGGAAAAAATAATATGTGTGCAGCAGCAATGCGTCACCGTATTAAAGAACTGCATTGCTTTCCATTATTTGCTCTTGATTAAAGGATAAAACATCCCTACAGAACTATATTAAGACAAACACTAAATAACCATCCATTGTTAACGTAAATGTTAATCTTACTGTACACTGAAAAGTAAAGATAATAGTATTGAAAAATAATTTCACTGTTAATATTACACATTACAGATATGCCTTTACAGATAAAAACTTATAGCCCTTAAAGCTACTTAAAGACTTAAAGCGTAAGACAAGGTTCAGTTCGTTAACATTAGTTTGTTGCATTAGGAATTAACTAATAATAATAATAGTTATTTTAGCGAATGCATTGCGTAATGTTAATGAATTGAACCTTATTGTAACGTGTTATAGATTTACCATAGCTTAACATACCAGTGTTACTAACCACAATTCATTGTATGTAATTTTAATTTTATATGGTCTTTTTAAGAACAGGTGATCTTACCATTTCAGGCAACTCAGGATCCTCTAAGTGTTTTGCCTTGATCGCGCGCAGCATCTTCGCAGTCAAACTCGGGTCCACGACTGAAACATTCTGACCACCGAGTGTAGAAAACTTACAGTCACTCTTCCTCGAGTCTGTCGTCATGCAAAATTCATAATTATACCAGTGCGGCAGAGTTCCAGTCACTCCTGTGTCTGCTAATTCGGTGGATAGTACGGGATAACAGGCAGATTGGACTGATATTAGAAGCGATATTGTTTCCATCTGTAGATCTTTACTGATATTCTAAACTTAAAACGCTAAAAAGTAAGCGCACCAAAATAAATTAAAATATTTTTTCATATATTATACTATTTAACAGCTTCAAATGCTTAATGAATAACTATGAAAAGCTGAGGAATTTATGCAAAAAATACTTTAAATATGTTACTTTACCTGTAAAAACTGTAAATAATATATTTTTTAATTGTTTCCATGCTAAATATCGGCCGATAAATCGGTCGACTTCTAATATTTATTACGATTTTATCTTTAATATTAGCTTTACAGATAAATGAACAAATAAAAGCCCAAAGAATAGCACCCAATAGTGACATTGCGTTCGATGAGGAACATGAAAACAATCATTATCATAAGTATTAAAAATTGCACATCATTTCTGTATGTTACCAGTAACACATGCTATTCTTAATATTTTGGAGTGATGGAGTTGTACAGCTTCTGCTTTACATGCAATATTTTCTCAGAGCCTATTAAGCCTTTGCTAAGCAAGTAATTGTTTCATGTTCATTCAGTCTCATCATTATTCCTTCATAATAATTATTTCTTCTTTTGTACTCATCTCTCTTATTCAATACGCAAACAAAAGCGATTCCATAGCATATGTCTGAGATTCATTTATGAATGAAAACTTGATAATGATCTCTTAATTTTCAAGTCTGTCGCAATTAATATCCTGCCAGCCATCAAACGTCTGGCCCGTGTTAATTTTTAAAGCCACATTTACGGCCACTTAATGTTAAATGCAGTTGACAGAAGGAAGGACTGCTTGGCTCTCGAATCAAGAGCTTGTTGAAGCGCCGTGATTTACACAATTCATTAACGCTAGTGATATTATATTAAATGGTTACTTACTCTAAAATAGCCCCGGGGGAGCAAGGCTTGTTGGGTGGTGAATAGATTAAAGTTTACATTGAAAGGAGAGATTGAATTGAGAGTAATCAATAGCATAATGGGGCAGCGGGATCGAGCGCTTGCCTGCGCTCAAATGAAATTACCATATTTTTAATCTTAATTTTCCACTCTGTTCATCTGACAGTGTGGATGTGCAATCCAAAGAGATAATGAGAGAGTGGGATATTGACACGCCGCCTCTCCAGAGTGCTTGTTTCAGTGATTAAATGCTGTGATCTGTGATTACTTTGTGTCGGGTGTCAGGGCAGGCGGCCAGGGGCTCAGGGATCGTCGCGGTGAGCAGACGGCCCACGGCAGATGTAGCGGCACAGGCCGCGCGAGGAGCGAATGCACTTACCAGCATTTTAGAGCCGACATGCTGCACAACAGGGAATACTGAAGTAATCTACATCCCAGTCAGCATGTATCCTACCTCTCTGCTGCCTCTCAGATGCACTAAAGTTTGCACAGAGTATTATTATACAAGTACTTTCCCTTCTCCCTTTCCTCATATTTGTGCATTCGAGCTTATCTGACTGAAGGCCAATGGAATTATACCTTGTAAAAACGTAATATATATATATCTTGTTTTTCTTTTTTCTTTTCTTTTTCTTTTTTCTTTAAATGCATTCCATTGTTTAAAGCTTAAACTATGAATAGCTATACAACGGCTGAGTAATTAATGCAAAAAAAAAATGCATTACCAATGTTCCTTTACCTGTACACAGTGTTTTTCTGTTGATGTTGTTGTGCTGTTCTTCAGAGACTCGACAAGTGGCGGCATTTCTCAATGTCTATAAAATATATAACTGATTATCGGTTAAAACAATTAAACAATACAATACAACAATGAAAAACAATTTGCTACATAAATGTTTTAACAATAACATATTCTTTAAATGCATTGTACTGTTTAGCAGCCTGAAATGCCTAATGAATAGCTATAAAAGAGTAATTTATGTAAAAATACTTGAAATATTACATTACCTGTTGTAACCTACAGCAGTGAGATGCTGTTTGTGCTGTTCTTCAGACTCACCAAGTGGCGGCATTTTTCAGAAAAGTGTCCATAAAAATATTGATAACAGATTATCGGTCGGTTTTTTGTCGTAAAATGAAATGAAATGTCTGTAATAGTAATCGCCATTTCTTAATTATTGGCTCTACCGATAAATGCATAAATAAAAATCTTAAGAAAGCACCCACAAATGACAAATGCTTTCAACATGTTCACAGGGAAACATTATAAAATCATTACAACACATAACACTTACCTGCGTTTTAGAGCCGACATGCTGTTAGAGCTCCTCAGAGCTCTGATCAGTCCCCTCCACTCACTCGCCTCTCAGATTCCACCTTGTTTTGGGTGCGTGCGCGTGTGTGTGTGTGTGCGCATGTGTGCATGCACTGACAAATAGACGACAGAGCCGACAGACCGAACACCTCAAATAAACAGCATTACGGACGCCAAACTTGAAACCTTTTTACACCTTTATGAATCTTGGCATAGATTTTTTTATTTTTTTTTTTTTACCGTAGATATGTATATGGAAATGTATATGAAAGACCGAAATTATAATAATACTGGATTTATCGTTAGTAACAGGTGCCAGGAGTCTTGTTGTTTTTTATTTTAACAAGTGGTATCTTTAAATAAGACACTATGGGTAGCCCTTGAATTAGAGTCAGTTCATTTAACTATAGAGCAGCACAATTTTTGTTATTTTTTTTTATTTTTTATAAAGCTTTGTTCGTTTTTGTAGCTCGTTTGAGTAATCAGAATGCTAGGATGTTAAATCTTCCTATTCAGAGTTTTAAAAGCAAATCATGACGGGCTTCTTGTGATACAAGAAATAAAGCTTTTTAAGGCAGTTATGTTATGTTTTGTTTTTTGTGCTGGACTTGCTGAATCAAACTCGTGCATTAAACTTGAAATGGTAGATTTCTTTAGCTATATCAGTCTTCTTTCCAGTCATTTTCAATCTAATCTCATTCCCATCCTTGTTTGAAGCTAAAAAATTTTTTTTTAAACGGTTTAAACACTCTTGCCTTATGCCCTGATTCACAATAGTAAGCTTATAATAATGTATCGTTTGAGCGATATTTCACGGGAAATGCCAGTTTCACATCCTCCTCTGTTATTATATTAATGTCATTATAAAACAACAGTCAAAAGTTAACTGCTCGAAAGACATTTATATATAGTCGTTTTTTTACGAGGGGTAGTTTTGATGTCATTTGTGACATTCGTTTTGATAAAATGATCGCATGTTACCATCTCAAACCATCCTAAAGAGCCAAAGCACAAATCATGTAATTACCAAAATAATATTCCTCCTCGACAACTTGCACTTTTACACCAAACCTTCTGTACTGCAGCTTTAATGTAACAAGTGCATCATTGAAGAGTTGTGAAACATAACTTTAAATTGAGTTTACCTAATAGTTGATGACGATCAATACTATTTCCATTTCTATTCTGAGGAATCGGTAGCATCCATTTAGGCTGAATTGAAACTATTGAACATGACGTGCCCGACGTGTTTATGCTTCCAGCAGATCCATCAGGGTCTCACTGCTCAGCTGAATGAAAGCGTACATCTTTTTTTTTTTTGTCTTTTTCCAATCTGTTTTATGTATTGTAGCGTCTGCGTAGAATCATGCATGATCTTTGGGTGTTTATGGCTTAAGAGACCCCTTTTAGCCTTTTGACATTTGCATATAAATTACAGTTCTGGTCAGAAACTTTACGTTCATATAGGGGTTTAAATTGCCAGATGGTTCTTCGCCATCAAGGAGATTCTAACCAGCCCCACTATCATCTCCCCCATCTGACTTCAAACACGGTCCCAAAGAGCTGTAAATGACCCCGATGGGCCTGGCTGGCCAAGCAAACTAACACACACACACACACACAAATACACACACACATAAAGACCGTTACTCTATTATACTCTACAAATATATCTGGTATATTGCATGTGTTGTTTGTACGTTTCCCTATTAGATTAGCTGAGTTACCACTCGTTACTTGTATTAGTTAAAGCCATAAGACACTGATATTCAGGTGTATGTATGTTTCTTTGGTTTAATCTATTCCAAAGGTTTGTTTCTTGGTATCAGTTACCTGCTTTTCATTCCTCGGACAATGAGTACAGTATGTGATTGTGAAACGCATAATACTATTTATACTATATTTTGGGTTAAAACGGCAACAATTCCAGACCGGCCATAAAACATGCAAATGAGCCATAAACAAGAGACAAAGAAAGTTTCTCCCGCTCAAAATTCATGCCTCTTATTGGCCAGTCCACACAGAATAGGAACCCTCAAAAGTGATTAGCCCGAAATGATTTTTGCTCAGAAACCCTCTTCGTTTGAGACGACACTTTCCAAGACTTTCAAGACTTTACTCTTGAGTTTATTTTCCGGCAGTTTTTATCTTCAAGTAATTTTAGTCGCTGTGGACTTTTCCTTCTTCTTAGGAACCAGAAGTAAAAACTTCCAGCTGATTCCTCACGAACTCATCAAAAGACCTCCGGTGTCTACCGCATCAGGACTCTTCTTCAGCAATCGAAACCAATGCAAGTAACCGCTTAAAATTATTTAGATGCGTGTTTAAGTTTCAGTCCCTTTTTAAGGTGATTTTTGGATTCTCTGATGATTTTTAAAGGTTGTGGTTAAGTGATGTGAAATACTGCCATTCTCACAACTCAACAATTTCAAAGACAACATCTTACTTCCGCATTGGAAAATAATGTAGAGAGTTTTTCACAAAAAATAATAAATTAACTGTTTTCAGCATAGATAATAATATTTATATATAAAATGATCATGTAACACTGAAGACTGGAGTACTGATGCTGGAAATTCAGCTTTGCATCACAGGACTAAATTACATTTTAAAATATAAAAATTAGTACTGTTTACATTTAATAATATTTCACTGTTTTTGATCAAATAACTGTAGCCTTGGTGAGCATAACAGATTCTTCAAAAGCATCTTACAAACCCAAAACTTTTTAACGGTAATGTACATACATTCTAATGATCAACTAACAGATAATAAAACAGTTTGTACCGTTTGTGGTTTCAGTTTTTTCTTTTTTGGGTGAGTGGCCCTGCAGGCCTTTCCACTCTTGCTTTTCTTCTCTGGAACTGCTAGGAGAGGCAGAGTCATTTTTGCGGTCCTCCGTTTCCACAGCAACCGCATCACTGTCCTCCACTATGTTCTTGTCCAGTAACTGCCATTTCAATATCTGGTTTTCCCGCTCCTTCTTGGTGAACTCCGAGAGCAGGTCGTCAAAGCTGTCTTCCACAATTTTAGTGAGCTCATAAACGGCGAATTCCAGCACGTGCTCCATAACAGATTTTAACTGACCTGTAAATGGAGACAAAACGGGGGACGTTATGATATTATTTACTCAGAAAAATCCATCTGTAAAGTTCTTGTGACACAAACAGGTAGTTATTGCCTGTAGGTTGTCTAATGTCTCTCTGCGGCATCCACTGCACAGAACGGCACAAAATAACGCTGCTGGCTGACATTTATGAGAATCACACCAATTTGCTTGGCTCCCTACTTTCAGCAAGCAAAAGTTTAGATTTAAAGCCTCAATTACGCTAGATCAAGATTTGAAGGCAATCTAAGAAAAATGCCACTATGAATGTGTTTCTGTTGATGCAGAAATTGAACTGATGGACTGTATAAAATTGAGTGGTGTATTTTAGGCCTGACCTATAATAACCTTTGTATACTACCATATTTTATTTACATACTTATGATGGTCACATGCAAAACCAATTAAATCAATTTTTGATTAAAAAAATCCTGCAAAACTAATAAATACAATGCATTTATTGAAAATCATAAATTAACATTCTGAATGAAATCTTAAGATCAGATATAATAATGTTTTACACCATGTTGACAAACTGAGACATACCAATGAACGAATTTATCTTTTTTTTTTATTCATTTTTTTATTTAAACCCAATGTGACACAAAACTGTCAACAAACCGTCAAAGTATGAAGTGATGCTGAACCTTTCATTTTGAGGTTTTAAAAGGTTTAGGCATCTATAAAAATCAAGGTTCAAGGTTTCTTTATTAATACCCGAAAGTAAATTTGTTGTGCAGACAGGTAAATTTAGGAAAGAAGAGGAACCGTTGGTAATTACCTCAGCACTTCTCATAGTGACGGGGTGTCAGTGGCTTGTATTCAAATCAGAAGGAAGTGCTGCAGGTCTGAATTTTGATTTGGACGCTTTGCTTGTAACTCATACGAAATGCACCTCCCTACAGAAATACAGCCTTTAAAATGCACAGCATGCAGTCCTCTCCATTCCTCCCTGACTGTAAGGAGCCCATTTTGATCAGACAATTGAAAGATCACATCTAAAAGTCCCTAAATGCCTTACTGTCTAAGCATACTTAAAATATGAACAATATTAACATCTTATTGCAAAAGATGTTATACTAACAGAAGTCAAAGTGGTCAAGTTTTCCTACTAAAGTTATATTACTATAAATATCTAGCAAATATACAGTATCTCACAGAAGTGAGTACACCCCTCACATTTTTGTAAATATTTTATTATATCTTTTCATGTGACAACACTGAAGAAATGACACTTTGCTACAATGTAAAGTAGTGAGTGTACAGCTTGTATAACAGTGTAAATTTGCTGTCCCCTCAAAATAACTCAACACACAGTCATTAATGTCTAAACCGCTGGCCACAAAAGTGAGTACACCCCTAAGTGAAAATTTCCAAATTGGGCCCAATTAGCCATTTTCTCTCCCCGGTGTCATGTGACTCATTAGTGTTACAAGGTCTCAGGTGTGAATGGGGAGAAGGTGTGTTAAATTTGATGTTATCGCTCTCTCATACTGGTCACTGGAATTTCAACATGGCACCCCATGGCAAAGAACTCTCTGAGGAATCTGAAAAAAAGAATTGTTGCTCTACAAAAAGATGGCGTAGGCTATAAGAAGATTGCCAAGAACCTGAAACTGAGCTGCAGCACGGTGGCCAAGACCATACAGCGGTTTAACACTCAGAACAGGTCTCGCCATGGTCGACCAAAGAAGTTGAGTGCACGTGCTCAGCGTCATATCCAGAGGTTGTGTTTGGGAAATAGACGTATGAGTGCTGCCAGCATTGCTGCAGAGGTTGAAGGGGTGGGGGGTCAGACTGTCAGTGCTCAGATCATACGCCGCACACTGCATCAAATTGGTCTGCATGGCTTTCGTCCCAGAAGGAAGCCTCTTCTAAAGATAATGCACAAGAAAGCCCGCAAACATTTGCTGCGAAGACAAGCACAAAAAAAAAAAAAAACTAAGGACCCGGATTACTGGAACCATGCCTTGTGGTCTGATGAGACCAAGATAAACCTATTTGGTTCAGATGGTGTCAAGCGTGTGTGGCGGCAACCAGGTGAGGAGTACAAAGACAAGTGTGTCTTGCCTACAGTCAAGCATGGTGGTGGGAGTGTCATGGTCTGGGGCTGCATGAGTGCTGCCGGCACTGGGGAGCTACAGTTCATTGAGGGAACCATGAATGTCAACATGTACTTTGACATACTGAAGCAGAGCATGATCCTTTCCCTTCGGAGACTGGGCCGCAGGGCAGTATTCCAACATAACGACCCCAAACACAGCTCCAAGATGACCACTGCCTTGCTAAAGAAGCTGAGGGTAAAGGTGATGGATTGGCCAAGCATGTCTCCAGACCTAAACCCTATTGAGCATCTGTGGGGCATCCTCAAACGGAAGGTGGAGGAGCGCAAGGTCTCTAACATCCACCAGCTCCGTGATGTCGTCATTGAGGAGTGGAAGAGGACTCCAGTGGCAACCTGTGAAGCTCTGGTGAACTCCATGCCCAAGAGGGTTAAGGCCGTGCTGGAAAATAATGGTGGCCACACAAAATATTGACACTTTGGGCACAATTTGGACATTTTCACTTAGGGGTGTACTCACTTTTGGGGCCAGCGGTTTAGACATTAATGGCTATGTGTCGAGTTATTTTGAGGGGACAGCAAATCTACACTGTTATACAAGCTGTACACGCACTACTTTACATTGTAGCAAAGTGTAATTTCTTCAGTGTTGTCACATGAAAAGATATAATAAAATATTTACAAAAATGTGAGGGGTGTACTCACTTCTGTGAGATACTGTACATATACACACAAATATATAGATTTTATTGGCAACAAATATGTTTTGAGTTCCTTTTGCAATCTAAAAAATTGTCTAAAATATTATATTACTGCAAGATAGGGCAGATGCAACATAGAATAAAACTGAAAATAAAAACAAAACCAGTGATGCTGGAAAAGGATATTGTAAATCCTCATTAAGAATTAATGTTTAAAGAATTTCACAAATTCAGCCACAGCAAACATATTAGGTTTTTGTCAATATAGCATATTGATCTTTGGTCATTAAACTATTAAATGCACTAGCTGTCAATATAAAACTATGCTGTCTAATAATATTTTATTTTTGCAATTTGCCACCCTGGTTCATACATGATGGAAACGTGCGACACTTTTTAAACAACATGAAAAGCTATTCACAAGCCATTTTACTTCTGTAATGTGATGCACTGTAGAGTGAAACAGGATAGTCAAGAAAAAGAAATATAGGATATGACTTGATTTTATCCTTCTTTTTGCAATATAATGGATCATGTAAAGTGGTCTCTAAATGACAGGAGAGGCTGAAAAGCAAGAGGACTCTGTGACATTGATCACAAAGGAAAGTCATTTCAGAGGCTTTAATTTCTTTGGAATAATGTGCACTAATGAATCACTAAAAAAAATGCATTTAAACATCAACAATAAGATTTTTTTCATGGTGGCCCAACATTTTCACTGCACTAATCACAAAAAACATGACAAAAAGTTATTTACAATTCAAGTTCAACACAACTACTATTTATAGCAAATATAAGAATACTTTTCTGAACATAAAACCAATCAATTTTCACTTTTTGCAAAGTATTTTAATATTTGCCAGAATTGTTTTTGTTCATTAAATGTTAAGCTTTCTTTACATTTTTCCCCACAAATATATTTGTTGTTGCTTTACAAGATAACTTGCAATAGACTGAAAACTACAATGTAACTCCAACTCCATAAATAATTTTTGAGAGAAAGTGAAAGCTTGTATCTATGATTTGGATTTTTTCCAACACATTTTTTCTGATGCTCCCAAAACTATCACAAATCTGCATTGCCTGCTGAAACTCTTTCACAATGGCCATCCTTACTGCTGAGCCCTGATCTGATTTAGAAAGCTGACAATTGAAATTAATATGTTTACGTATTTAAAAAAAAACAAAGAAAGAAAAAAAAAAAAAAAACAAAAAAAAAAAAAAAAAAAAAAAAGAGAGAAAAAAAAAAAGAAAAAAAATGCATTTGCAGCAGTGTACTGGGAGGATGGCTGAATGGGATATTGATCTGGATTCATTTCATTCAGTGGCCGCATCTATATCTACTAATAAATTTTGCATTTTGGAAAAAACTCTGTGTGCCTGCTGACATGCCATATGCATCAAAGCAGATCATTGGCTCGTTGGTGCTTTGGCTGCCGTTCTGCTTATTAGGATGAAGACTCTCTGATACCCCCCATCAAACCTAACATTGATACCCTCTGCAGGTCTGGTGGGTGTGGCTTCCTCACCACCTCTATTGTTAAAATGCAATGCAAAGGCACCTCCCCTGGCTACCGTCACTGCAGCAACAAAAAAGCCGCGCTAACGAGACCTCATGACAGAAGGTGTCCATCACCCAAACTAGCCATTGGCGCAGTCATAACAAGTCAGCAAACTCCAGTCCCAACATAAAAGGTCATGAATACATGCCCCACAGCCTGAAGACTGCTGAGATTCATGTCAAAGACCAGACTCAAAACTTCCTCAATCCTCCAATTCCACTCACAAAAGACAAACATTCGGCCTAAAACATGATTGCTTCTCTACAGTCCCCCCATGAGAATTATGCATCTTGCACACTGCCTCCAAGAAGTAAATGATTGGTTAAAGGGGTCCTGTGCGTTCAGTTTTCCGTTTCCTCTTTTTGGGAAAAAAGTGTTGACAAGCTTATTGTGCATAATCAGATCCCTGAAGTTGCAAAGACTAATCTCAAACCAAAGAGATATTCTTTCAAAGTTAGACTCTGCCAACGAACCCCCTAAAACGGCTCGTTCTTACATGCCCCCACATATCTACCTCACTATTTGGAAATATTAGCATCATGCCCCAAATGTGCACGCAAAGAAAGAAGGCGTGGTTTCAGTAACCGCAGTAGTGTTGATGCAGCATGTCAGTGAGACGCTGTGTGTTTCTAGGCGAAAGTAAAAGCATTTTATTTGGCTTTCCGGAAGTAGATGCATTTAGGAATTTTTAAGATGACTTACAACAGAACAGCAATTCATTTTATGGACGACCGTTTCGTGAACCTAGGATAGGAGTTCGTTCTGACTTTGCTATGACAATCTGGTGCCTCTGAATCAGCTACTGTTTTGTTATTATTTAAGTATTTGCTATTGACTGTTCAAATGAGAGTTTTGCGCATCGTGTTGTTTGTGTGTGTGTGTGTGTGTGAGGAGAGAGAGAGAGAGAGAGAGAGAGAGACAGACAGGTCACATCACAGTGTAGTCATCGGGTCATTACCTGGCTTGTGTACTGCAAACACTACCACTTCATCACCGTGTCTGCACGCGACCTGTCCCCTTTCATGCTCTGTCTTTACATTTATTTTGAAATATGAAGCTTGCGATTATGGTAAGGGGAGTTACATTTTTCCGACGAGTGCTTGCGGTGTTCGTGCCAATCACAATGCACTGGGTCAGTTGGCCAATCAGAGCAGACTGCACTTGTCGGAATGAGGGACTTTGTAGAAAACTAAGCGTTTTGAGAGAGGCGGGGCATAGAGGACCGACAAAATGTACAGTATTTGAAAATAATGTGTTTTTTTAACATTAAATCATGTCAACATATTCTGTTATACCAAATAATGATCTTTAAAAAAAGCATCATATACCCCTTTAATAAACAACAACAACACCACAGTTTCGTGGACCATTTCTCTTAATTATTATCTGAGCTGAGAAAAATTTGCAATTAACATTCAGCATATTCTATAGTTTGTGTCCTTGCATGGTAGATGGTCTCTAGTTAGTCTAAGAACTTGGTGCTAACTGGTGGACCAGCAAGAAAGCGGTTGGACAAGCTGGTTTTAGGAACTAGTCAACCAGCTAATGGCCAACTTAGACCACATAGCATGTTTCAAAGCACAGTTACATCTAAAGCTGGGTTTTCCATCAGTGCACGGTTTGGGTTTAACTGCAGGGTCACGTCTCTGAACTACAAGCGCGTTTAACCACAATTAGGGAATTGAAATACATGGGTGCAAAAAGACGACTTCCTCCTTCCGTTCAAAATGGTGTTTACCCTTGTTTTTGTAAACCTCGCCACTGCGCAACAAGCCACAGAGTCAGATTTGCAGTGTAAACACGAGCGTTTTAATAACACAGATTATTGAACACGACCCCCGACACGTTTTGTTCATTTCCATTCACACATTTGCACACAAATAGCCTTACCAACTGCCCGCGCTTTCTGCTCACGCCTGAGCGTTTCGGACTGAACGCCACATCCCGGGATCTGACCGGGGGGGTGTTGCTTTGTTTCGTCGTTCGTGTCTGGTTTTCCTTTAGACGCATTGCTTTTCCCGTTCCCTCCCCGAGACTGAAGGGTAGCCCTCAAACGCTGATTTTCCTGCTCTTTGGTGGCCGTTTCCAACAGCATTGAATTCAAAGTGGCCCCAGCAGTGTTGGTGATTTCTTGCACGGCGAGCTGCACTACCTGCTCCAGCGCGGACTCCAGCTGACCTTGGAAAAACGAAATGTACAGGGCACCGTTCATGATTGCGACCGCTCTGTTGGAAGACCTCTTTCATTCTTCTTCTGCCCACCTCCCAAAATAGTGTTAAATATACATAAGTCCTCCAGAACAACTGCCTCGAAATGAACAGTTACCCCTTTCTCGCGAAACACATCGTGGATGTTTACACCCCTCCGTATGCTGTACCGTACTCCACATAGTCGAGTCGCACCTAGATTCCAAATAGTCCACGAGCACATTCCCCAAACGACCACTGCGCCATTTTGCCCCAAATATGAAAACGTTTTGCGAACATAACCCAGCATTGCGAAACACTTTTTAAGTAAAACGCTGCTTTAACGTTCAGTGTAATTTAACCGAGCCGTTTGCGGTTTTTGTTATCCGACGATTTGTAGGCAAGTTGCGCGCATAAATGACCCGATTCATTGAAACTCTTTAGTAGATTACAGCCACTCAGTTATTGCCTGTTATATCTAGTTACGCACTACTTTTGTGGAGCGTAGTCTATTATTTAGATTTTATTGCACATTGACTCCCACTGAAAACAAAACGTTTATCGTGCGCTCCTCTGTTTTAGTTACGGTAAAGCGGCCGCTGCATTATCTGAGAGGAAGGCGGGAGATTACAGATGTAAAGAGGTGCATTTGGTGTCCAACTCATTATTTTAATAATTTGTTACTCACTAAAGATAGGCCATAACAATATAATAATTTCTGTCTTGTATTGCTGAAAATCATGATTTATTGTTGTTGGTAATAGTCCGTGTATTTTTTTCCATCACGTGTCATTGTGTAATCAAAATATTTTATTTTACTTTTATTTTGGTAATATTTCATTTATTTTATTTATAAAAGGCCCAAATAGTAATTTTCCTAATTCTACAACATTACATTGTTTAAAAAATAAATAAATAAATACATTCTTATAAAAATTTGTCCGTAAATATTGGCCGTCAACTTTTTTTTCTGGTGCTTCTTGTTATTATTTTTTTGTGACATGTTGGTGTATCTTTTACTTGGATGTTATAAGTTGAACTGAGTAAATACAGCTGGATAAAACAAAACTGTGTCCGTCTTCATTTCAGATGTGATTATTTTAAACAAAATGTGGATTATTTTAAAAGGGGTGATTCTTTTCGACACACCCACACCCTGGCAGAGTTATGATTTATTTATTTATTTATTTACAGACTTTTAGTGTCTAGTATGCACATTAAAATCATTTAAAACTATTTATTTTATTATAGCCTATTGACCTCACACCCACAAAAAACCCAACACCCATATGGTTTTCAGTTACTGGTGCCATTGTTAACAAAAGTCTTATTCCATTCAAAGTGAAAGATATCGCCCTATATAAGGGTCCTATTATGCTCTTTTACAAGTCTTGATTTTGTTTTGGGGTGTACTAGACCAGGCTCTCATACTAGGTTGTTCGAAAACACATTATTTTTCACATATTTTTACATTATTACAACACCTCTCTCCCCATTCTGGCATGAACGGCTCGAATAGTTCTTTTATCAAATGAAGGCCCGCCTTCTGAACTACGAAATGTGCTGTGATTGGTTAGCAGGGCCAGTGTGTGCTGTGACTGGTTAACTGGGCCAATGTGTGTGCTGTGATTGGTTAGCTTGGCCATTGTGTGTTGTGATTGGTTAGCTGGGCAAGTGAGTGCTGTGATTGGTTAGCTGGGCCAGTGGTGTGTGTGATTGTTAGCTCGCCAGTGTGTTCTTGATGGTGTAGCTGGCCTGTGTTTGCTGTGATTGGTTAGCTGGGCCAGTGTGTGTTTTGATTGGTTAGCTGGGCCAGTGTGTGTGTTGTGTTTGGTTAGCTGGGCCGGTGTGTGCTGTGCTTGGTTAGCTGGGCAGTGTGTGTTGTGATTGGTTAGCTGGGCCAGTGTGTGTTGTGTTGTGATTGGTTAGCTGGGCCAGTTTGTGTTGTGATTGGTTTGCTGGGCCAGTGTGTGATGTGATTGTGTGATTGGTTAGCTGGGCCAGTGTGTACTGTTACTGGTTAGCTGGGCCAGTGTGTTTGATTGGTTAGGTGGGCCAGTGTGTGTTGTGATTGGTTGGTTAGCTGGGCCAGTGTGTGTTGTGATTGTTAGCTGGGCCAGTGTGTGTTGTGATTGTTTAGCTGGGCCAGTGTGTGTTGTGATTGTTTAGCTGGGCCAGTGTGTGTTGTGATTGTTTAGCTGGGCCAGTGTGTGTTGTGATTGTTTAGCTGGGCCAGTGTGTGTTGTGATTAGTGTGTGTTGTGATTGGTTAGCTGGCCAGTGTGTGCTGTGATTGGTTAGCTTGGCCGGTGTGTGCTGTGATTGGTTAGATGGGCTAGTGTGTGTTGTGATCGGTTAGCTGGCCAGTGTGTGCTGTGATTGGTTAGCTGGGCCAGTTTGTGTTGTGATTGGTTAGCTGGGCCATTGTGTTTTGTGATTGGTTAGCTGGGCCAGTGTGCTGTGATTGGTTAGCTGGGCCGGTGTGTGTGCTGTGATTGGTTAGCTGGCCAGTGTGTGTTGTGTTGTTAGCTGGGCCAGTGTGTGCTTTGATTGGTCAGCACCTGCGCCTGGTCGGGAAATGTCATGCCCCTTACCATAGCCGCCTGCAAGCGCAATTTAAACCTGGATGATTGTAACCACTTTAAGTTTGTCTGCCTTGGGAAAGCTAGATTGTCTCCGACATAGTGATAACACTCATTGTCTTCTCTATTGCAGCTCAACCAGGTCTCATCCCATTCGCTGATATTTGTGATATCACAAATCCCGGAAATATGCATTGTAGTCCAAACGGGTTGTTTGTTGTAGTTTTTGAAAAGGGATTTCTGTTGAATAAAATATCTCCTTTTGAAGTGGACTTTGAGCTTTGTAATTTTGCAGATCTTTTTTTATGCTCAAACAGCAACATTACAGACCTAACCCTAACTAAAGTTGAAAAAGTGAAAAAAAAACATAATAGGACCCCTTTAATTGGAAATTAGGTTCACTTCAAAATTTTACATTGTCATTTCGCTACTCTCATTTACCCCCAATTTGTTTAAACCTGTATGCGCTTTCTTTCTTTCTGTTGAACACCAATACACAATTAAAAAAATGTTGTAACCAACAGTTGACGTAGCATTGACGTCTTCCAGTAGAAAAAAAAATTCAATTTAGGCCTAAGTCAGTGGTTACTTATCTACGCCCACTGTTGGGTTACCACATCTTTAAAATAGCTTCTCTATGTTCACAGAAAAAAAGAACAACAACGGTTTGGAACAAGGAGAGATTTCCGAATGAAATTCCTTTCAGAACTTTTCCTTTGAACAAAACAAAATAAAACAAAACAAAAACGTATTACCTACTAATATGATTGCAGTCTTCATCTCCTGTGACTAAATCATTCAAAACATTTTTCTTTTCGGAAGTTCTGTTTATTTCGTTATGTGTAAAACCTTTTTTTTTTTTTAAATGACATCTGTTGGGTTTTTGAAGTTGTAAAACAGCAGGAAAAGAACTCCTCCATCGTGCGTGCGATCTGTGGCTATGAATATACCACAGCCCCGGTTCCTGTTCTTAGCAGCAGAGGAAGAAGAATGTGGGGCAAAAGGAGACACACAAGTCATTTTAGGTATTTTCTGTAGATAAAAATGGCACCCTCTTTTACACTAGGCCATGGTTGATTGTTAGAAGGTTTAAGATCATTATTAGTTATTCATTATTCAATTATTCATTCATTTTGAACAGATGATTTTATCTATAGAGAACTTTTGAGAAAACTGCTCCTCCATCAAGGACACAGTTTTCTAATCTAATACTCTGAATTATGTTTCTAATACTCTGAATTATGTTTCTTTATTGTGTTGCAGCTTGCCTTCTACTGTTGGAGGAGTTCAGTTTTCACTTGTCTTTGTTGCTATGTCACATTCAGTCTATATTCAACTATTAATGACCTTTTTATTCAAGGATTAAAGTTCATTGCAACTTGTGTTCTTGAGAAGTGAGTGTGCAGTAGTGCAAATGATAGCACTAATCAATATCAGTACAGTTATCTATATAGATATGAACATATTCAAATTTGAATAGGAATTGCCAGCGGTTTTAAATTAGAAATAATGCTATTAAAATAGAATAGTGTTTGAAAATACATTTTAAGCAATAATTTGGTTTTGTCATTTTCTGTTAGGAAAGTTTCTGCAATGCCTAACAGTTACAGCAGTTAACAACTTCCTGCAAACCAAACATATTGCTATTTAAATATTTTATTATATATTTAAGGATTTAAATTGAATTTAAATGATTCAATCGAATATTCAAGAGAATATTTTCTTTAAATGGTACAAATTAAGCAACTTAAGCAGAGAGCTAAGCAGACATGTAAGCACAGCATGTTTTATCGCACGTTATCGGGCTCCTTCATTTCACCATTATAAATATATATATTATATATATATATATATTACTATATTATATATATATATATATATATATAATATATATATAGATAGGTAGATATATATATAAGTATTTAAATAACACATTCTGTTTCAAAGTCTGCCTTAATTATGTTTCTTGTAAAGTATTCAACTAATTAAAATGCAGTTTTCAAACACCAGGGGGTGCAGTATGATAACTACTGTATATCAAATAAAACATAATGTGTTTAATATTGTCATCTCTTCTGGCATGATGGCTAAACTTATTGCATTCAGCTTTTCAGCACAGAACAATGGAACAAAACAATACTTTGATTCATAAAAAATATACTAAAAACCTGATTAGGAATTATATAAACAATTATGTTTTAGATTAACCTAAATAAAATGTGTAAAAACAGCTGCAATAGAGTTTTAGGTCAAGATCTCCAATGAGGAAGCCCAAGGTGACAATCGCAAGTTCAGCCAGGTCTTCTGGTCTGCCAGGATCTTTGAATCATCATTCATTCCATTATTTCATTGAAATGCAGTGCAGTTTTTAAGCCAGTTGGTTGGCTTGGCCTATTAATCTAACACCAACAGAGACCAGTTTGAAGAGAAGACAAGTTGATGTATCCATTATATCTTGATGCTCCAAATAGGACAGTATTATACAGCTTTTACAGCCACACACTAAAAAGACCAGAACATCCCAGACAAACAAATTCAGACCACTCATCATGAATTAAACATGCTGAATATGTCACAAACATTGCTGTCCAGTGTTGGGGTAACGCATTACAAGTAATGCAAGTTACGTAATCAGATTACTTTTTTCAAGTAACTAGTAAAGTAACGCATTACTTTTTAATTTACAAGAGAATATCTGAGTTACTTTTTCAAATAAGTAACAAAAGTTACTTTTTTTTTCCAATTTATTGACTGCCAGCTCTCCTGTCCCCATTTTGAGAGAAATCAGAAGATGTTACTCTAGTTCTAAAATAAATATGAATATGCATTAATTCATCTCACTAACAAAAAAAACAAAAAAAACACAACAGATTCAGTATTCCTCAAAATGAATAAAAATAATGCAACTCAGAATATGACGCAAACCTGCAATAATTAAATGTTAAACAACACAAATATCCTTTGTGTATTTATTCCCATTCTCTTAAGCAATGTCTTTGCTTCTGACCTTCGATGATCCAGTTCAACCGTACTAATAAGCAAAAATTACTCTAGACAACATTTGTGTCTTTGTTTATTGCTGAAGTGTGTTGAAATTTCTTCTTCTGCATTCTACTGTACGCACGTAAATGTACTTTCCCTTCAGCCTGAGGCTTATTCATTTCACTTTTGCTGCGAAAAGGCTTTTATATTTGCCAAAAATATAACTTTTTTATTTTAAAAACAAACAAGCAAGCCCTGTCCAGATTTAAAAGTAGCGCAAAGTAACGTAACGCATTACTTTCCATAAAAAAGTAACTAAGTACCGTAATTAGTTACTTTTTTTATGGAGTAATGCAATATTGTAATGCATTACTTTTAAAAGTAACTTTCCCCAACACTGCTGATGCCTTTCTTTTCAAGTTTTAATTTTTCAGGCAGTTCCTTAAAATGAAACCATCTATACATCTACACATGTATTTGTGCCTGCCAGAATTACAAACAAGACAGCTAGACGACTCCTCAGAATATCTCACAAAAATTAATAATAGTAGATGCCTGGAGGTAGAACTTGTGATTAATGTTAATAGGCCTAGTTGTGGAGAGTGACACAAAAAATAATTTACATTGGGCGTGGTCCGCTGTACCGGAAATGAGGAAAGGCTCGGCGCAAAAAAAAGAAGATATGTTCAAAAAAACAAAGGGGGGGAGGGGGGATGCTCATTTGACCCGGTCATTATTGTTTATTTGTCATAAAGCAGATGTTTTTGTGTGGTTGTCGTCTGAGAGGGCACAAGACATTGAGCGCTCCTCATTCATGTGCTTGGGGATCCCTTTAATGACAGTTGACGAGATGCAATAAACACCTGCCCTTCATCCGCGCGCAATATTACCAGACGCACTATGACAGGGCTGCCAAAACTTGGTCCTGGAGGGCCGGTGTCCTGCATAGTTTAGCTCCAACTTGCCTCAACATACCTGCCTTTAACTGTCTAGTATGTGCTTGATTAGCTGCTTCAGGTGTGTTTAATTAGGGTTGGAGCTAAACTCTTCAGGACACTGGCCCTCCAGGACCAAGTTTGGACACCCCTGCACTATGACGAAAGCGCAGCGCTTGAATATTAATATGGCCATGTTGCTTCGTAAAATTACACAGGTATTCACGCCACCTATTTAAAAAACATAAGCCCTTTCCTTTCCTGTAGTAGAATTCGTAAATTCACCAGCAGCAGCAGTATAGCGCCTTCTCAGCCAATAGTTTAGTGCAGTGTTTCTCAACCCTGGTCCTGGGCGCCCCCCAACACTGCACATTTTTTATGTCTCCCTTATCTAACACACCTGATTCTATTCATCAGCTTGTTAGTAGAGACTGCAGTAACTAAATTGGGTGTCTGATTAGGGATACATACAAAATGTGCAGTGTTGGGGGTTGCTCAGGACCAGGGTTGAGAAACACTGGTTTAGTGCTACTGTTCGAACGTCTCGTTAAGTTATTCATATTCATGAGCCTCCGACCCAGTGGTATTCCACATGTGAGCTGAGGGCATGTCCCATCTCTTACGTGATATACTGACCAGTGTGACTCATATAGGCTACTGTAATATGCACCATAAAAATAACTGTGTGTTGTGTTAGCTTATTAAATGCATTTACAACCCTAGATTGTGATTTGTTGCTACCCATAACATAATAATGTTTATGCCATGTGGTAGGGATTAATATTATAAGCCCGTTTTCTACCATTGTTCTATGTATTTTAATTTCTAAGATTAAAATAAAATAATAAAACACTTAGCATTGTTCAGGCAAAACTGAAAGTGACTTGTGTGTGAGCTGTGCTTTATTCATCGCTACACTATTGTCAATAGGCAGTTGGACGCCAGTTTCTGCACAGAATTTAAAAAAAAATGTGATTGTGACTTTTTATCTCGCAATTCTGAGCGTACATCTCACAATTTGGACTTTGTTTCTTGCAGTTCTGTGAAAAAAGTCAGAATCGTAAGATTTAAACTCAGAATTGCAAGATATAAACTAAGAATTCTGAGAAAAAAGTCAGAAGTGCGAGATATGTGCATCTCAATAAATTAGAATGTCGTGAAGTCGTGAGTTAGGTACGATATGTGGGTGAGTAAATGATGACAATTCTGATTTTGGGTGAGTTATTAATTTATTTTAAATGAAAACATATTCGATCAAATACTGTAAAATCAATACAAATATGTATTTATAGCATTTTTAACACTTGTAAAGCCCTGGGGTCCTGTGTCGCATTGAGATGCAGCTTGGCAGGCATTTAAGATAGACTGCAAGTTTCTCCCTTCGCTGCCGCTGCACTCAGTGACCTGTACGGGGGTCATAAATTGCAGCATAGAATGCAAAACAACAAGCCCTCCTGCAGCAGTGCACTCAACACAGCCTAGCAATCAGTTCAATGGCGTGTTAAAGAAATAGTTCAGCCAAAAAAGAAACATCTGTCATCATTTGCTCACCCTCATGTCATCCCATATGATTTTATTCCTTCATGTGGAACACAAACCAACATACCAACTTGACAAAGACGCAGCATAAAAGTATCATAAAGTAGTCCATATGAGTTTTTCATTTTCATTGCCTGAAATTTTCTTATTCATTTTCTCTGTGTGACGAGCAGATGATACAGGTTTGAACTTACACAAGGATAAAATGTCAAATGTAAAATGTAATTGACAGATTTTCCATTTTTGTGTGAACTGTTACCTTAAATCTTGCATTGCTCATAGTAAAGTAGTAAAGTAAAGGACTTTACAACTGATGTAACATCTGGGTCGGACTGAGCTATGCTTTTGGTGTAAATGGGTTAACCCACATTCCACAGCAAGTGTTCATGGCCTAGATCACAATCGAGACTAAACCAAGATCTGATGCTGCGTGGCATTAGTAACCCAGGTTATAAGTCATATATATTACAAAAGCAATTTGCTATTCGTGTCTTTAAGAAAGTTTATTATAAATTGGTCAAATACGACTGAGTATAATTTAAAGGGGATTTCTGGTGTGCCAGGGGTACCGTGGCTTTTTTGATAGTTGCTTGAATGAACACAATAAAAAAATAGCAAAAAACATTAGACGCTAAATAGAAAGTGGCCCCTGGCAAACCGAAAACGAGCTTCAGAATAAATTAATCTAATCATATAAAGAGTTTTCATTGCTATGATCCTTGGTTGTATAAAACCAGTAGCCAAACCTCATCGTTCTTGAGGATACCATGAACAAAATGTCAGAAACACAATTTTGTCGAAGGTTTGTCAGAGCTTTCTTTCCAGCGGTTTACACACCATTTCTGCAGACACTGCAGACGAGAGGTGTGAAGAACTTCTGTTTCTCTCTAAAACTGTTTAGTCAGATATTCTTCTTTATGAATGCTGATATGTCAAATACTTTCATCAAATGAATTGGTAAAATACACAAAGAACTTGGTATGATAAAAGGCCTTAAAAGAATAGTTCACCCAAAAAGGAACATTTATTTACCCTTAGCCCATCCAAGATTTAGATGAGTTTGTTTCCTCATCAGAACAGATTTGGAGAAATGTGCATTACATCACTTGCTCACCAATGGGTGCCGTCAGAATGAGGAGTCCAAACAGCTGATAAAAAACATCATGATAATCCACAAGTAATCCACATGACTCCAGTTCATCAATTAACATCTTGTAAAGTGAAATCTGCATGTTTTAACTTTAAACGGTTGCTTCTGGCAGAAATATGAGTCCTCTATCCATTGCTTGCTCCAGTGATAAAGTCACCTTTTTTTGAATCAGGAGAGAAATATGCACAGCACCGTTTACAAGCGAAACACAGTTCTAAACAAACTTGTTTGTGGATTTTGATGTGAGAGGACAACAGAGGATGGACTTTTTCACTGGAGGAAGCATATATATATATTATATATATATATATATATACACGTCTTTTGGCCATAAGCCCCGGTAAAAGTTAAATTGCCTTATGAGGACAATTCTTAGCAAATATGCAGCTTTTCACGTGCACAAACACAGGGGATGGACGGAGTTTTGGGATTACTTGTGGATTATGTGATGTTTTTATCAGCTGTTTGGACTCTCATTCTGACGGCACCATTCACTGCAGAAGATCCATTGGTAATCAGTTGATGTAATGCTAAATTTCTCCAAATCCTTTTTCAATGAAGAAACAAACTCATCTAAATCTCGGAAGGCCTGAGGGTGAGCACATTTTCAGCAATTTTTTTTTAAGTGAACTGTTTCTCAAAATTCTTTAAATATGAGACAATTGCAGAACAAAGCCCAAGTGTCCACAAAAATAATCGTATTGATCCCATTCACAAAGATATGTGTACTAGTAAACTTCCACACTTATTATACAGTACAGAAATGTAGTATAAGCAGTCGGTTCATTCCTCTTAAATCCCTGAAAGCTTGACCCTGTCCAATTGACTCTGTAGGAATTTTCATCCAAGTAAGATAAGAACCAATCGAGCACAGATCCAGAGATGTCAATCGCAGCCAGTGCGGAGGTCAACAGTCTGCAATTTAATGCATTAAACACAGCAGACAGAAGACTGAATCAAGACTGATATCAAATCTTGATTAGTATGACCCTGCAGTGTGAGCTTCACTAGTAGAAGACTGTATGTCATGATTCATTTGCAGTAAGTGCACCTCATTGCTATTGAGAAATACAAGCTACCATAAAAGCGATACAATACGATACGATACGAAAAAGTGTTCTGCTGCTTACGGTTACAACTAGGATGCGGTTATGTTTTCTTATTGCATCTCATACTGAAACAGTTTATGTTATTTTCATGTTGCAGCACCTTTTTACCATCCATCAGGAAAAACCGCAGTGGTATTAGTGAAGTGAAACTACAAAAGTATTTTATTAACTGCATGTTAATAGATGGCCTGCCCGAGAAGAGTCTAAATACTGCAAGTCTATACCTCACAGGTCATGCTGGCTGTCTAAAAAAAGAGTTCAGAATCAGTTATTTTCAGATTTCTTTTAACTATAAGAAAGTGAAATGTTTATTGATACCCATAAAGTTACAAAAACGTTAAAAATAATTTCAAGTGTGTGTGTTGAAGTTGTGGGAGGAGAGTGTGAAGGTAACAAATAACTGGCGTTTCTGAATCTGCTCTTTTTGTTCCCTTTTCTTTCTTTTTTTTCTAACATTGATGTTATTTAACTGAGTCGTCCGCCGTTCCCTACCAAGGCTGTTAAGAAACGTCTCAACTAGGTAAATGTCAGCATGCATGGTTTATTATTTGGTTCATTATGTTTGTGTGATACAGTGTAGAATGAATGAATGTTGATCCTCATCTTTTTAAAAGAGTGTTTTTATTTGGCAGATTTTATAATGCTTTGAGTAGCTGCAATTTATTCATTTATTTGATGTGAAGGTTTCACCACTCTGTGTGTTATTTGACTTAACGTTGAGCACTTTATTTTCATTTTAACTTAAATTTTAATCTTAAATTGAAAGCAATGGAATTGCATTGAGAACACGTGAATGTGTTTTTGGGGGTGAATGTCTATTTATTTAGCAGGTATTTTTAATGGCTCACTATGTTTCACTTGCATCATGGTTTGGACACAGTTTAACTGAATATATGTTTCTCATAATTGTTTCAACCTTTTTATCCATTGCCTCCCACTTATATGTTTGAAATTAATCTTGTAACCCGCTAAATATAAAGATAATATTTGCAACCTGCATCCTTCTGAAGTTGATTTCATGATTATATTCCTATGGATGTCATGTAAAAACAGAGAAATTTTAAAATTTAGTAACTTGTCTATGCAAGCAGAGCACCAGAGATGGTATTTGACATATTTATTGTTTAATTATCTGTGAAGCCCATGAAGAGCAGACTGTTTTTCGGTGCAGGACAGTGATGGAAACTGCAATAATGCAGAAGTAATATATGTGTTGCACTCAAAATATCTAGTGGCTTTAATGCGGCATCATTTTGTAGCTGAAAAAGTCGCAGTTATCCATCAACCGTCAAAAAATATTAGTACCCTATATATGCCTCATACGCAAATGTATGTGTAGATAAAACACTTAAGTCAGCTAAAATTATATATAAAATGCATATAACTTCATTTGATCTATTTGATATATCAGCATTCATACAGGAGGGCTGAATATCTGATTAAGTAATTTTAGAGAGAAACAGAAGTTGTTCTCATGCAGCTTGAGAATTGCTTTTTCCTTTTTTCCACATTTGATTGGTTATTTTGTTATATAATGCAGACACTCAGACATTTTACATGTAAAGTGTCTATATAGTTCTTGGGGCTGTTGTTTTGTCCAAATCTTAGATTGTTTATTAAATCAGAGTTTTATAATTACAATTCCTTTTTTTCTCTCTCTTTCAGCCAGCATTTGCAAATGGCTCCCCTGCTGTTGTTCCTCTTTCTTCCCATTGCCTTCTGTTGCGAAACGGCCCCCAGCACTGACTGCGAAAAGCTTCCCTTCGTACCCGGATATAATTTGGTGGGAGAAGGCTTTGACATTGTGCGAATGAAGACCACCGGAGCTTTTGTGGTGGATGTGCGGACCTACATGAGCGGAGGAGAGCATGGGAACTGCACTCAGTGTGAGAACAAACTGCTCAACGAGAAGCAGAAGCTGCCAGCTTCTGTGGTCGACTGGCGGATCAAGGTGCAGTGTCGCCGCAGCCTCAGCGCCAAGTTGTATGAATCGGCCAGCTCGGTTCTTAAGGATACCACCAATTCAGCCAGTGCCAGCTGGAAGATCGGGCTGAGTGTGCCGATGGTGGCAGGTGTGGCTGTTGGCGGCACACATTCGCATTCAGCCAGGTTTGCCAAAAGCCACGCAGCTCAAGACAAGTACTCCTTCACGAGCCACACCTTCTCCTGTCGCTACTACTCGTAAGTCCTGGTATATATGTGAGAGTATGTGTGATTTAACTACAATCTTAAATATAAAGGTTATTCATGGTTCCATTAAGAAACTTTAACATCAATAGAAGCTTTCCATTCCAGAAAAGGTTCTTTACACTCTCAAAAATAAAGCATCCAAAAGGGTTTTTTCACAGCAAATCCCATAGAAGACCATTTTGAGTTCCCAAAAGTTCCGTTTAGTTAATAGTTCTTATAAGAAGGATTTTTTTCTTAGTGTGAAGAACATTTTTTAATATTCTAAAGAAGCTTTGTCCACTGCAAAGAACCTTTTGTGCAATGGACAGGTTCCATAGATGTTAAAGGTTCTTCATGGGCCCATCAGTGCCAATAAGGAACCTTTATTTTTAAGTGTGAGAAGTGGAAAATGGTTCTGTAGTTATTGGTTTAAAAATGTAACTGGCTACTCTATGATTGGTTGTCTGTTGCCAAACAACTTAAAATTCTAGAATCGCATGCTAAACAGAGCTCAGCTCATTAAATATGCATGAACTCGATACAGTCATAAAGACTTTCAGGTGAGACGTTTAGTGTCGACGCTCGTGGAAATTATTCGAAATGTTGTAAATGTACTAACTGGAGTGATGAACAGACAAAAAGTATTATTCTGCAGTATTTCAGCTGATTTATTGACCTCATAAATATGCAAATCAGAACATTAGGGTTTAAAAACGTACACTGTGAAATTTAAAAACTTGACTACCCAGGATTATAAATTGTAAGATCAAATATAATCTCTGTGGAAGCCCGGGGGGGGGGGGGGGGGGGGGGGGGGGGGGGGGGTGGGGGGGGGGGGGGGGGGGGGGGGGGGGGGGGGGGGGGGGGGGGGGGGGGTTTTTTTTCTGTCATTGTAAAAACATAAAAATAGGTAATTGTGGGAAAGTTTCTAATAAGAAATAGTTACATTGTGAGATAAAAAGCTGCAAGTGTCAGATATATAAAGTCGCAATTATGAGATATGGAGGGGGGGACTTTCAGTATAGACAAAAACTCCATCAAACAGTTTTGAAAGTGGTGTAGATCACATAAAAATTATGTGATCTACACTGAAAAAAAGGTACAAAAGCTCACTGGGGTGGTACCTTTTCAAAATGTACACTTTTGTACCTTTTAGGTCCTGATATGGACCATTTAGATACAAAGGGGAATCTTTTGAAAAGCTACCGTCCCAGTGACAGCTTTTATACCTTTGTGTAGAGCTTTATACAGTGCGTGCAATTGTAAATACTATAATCTATCCCTCACAGCCTTGTTTTAATCTGCCAAAAAAGCATGATGCCATCTAATCTGACTATAAATGTCTATAAAGTCACAATTACCTGTTTTAAATTTTAATTCTGCTACGACAGAAGCAGGCTTCTATATTGAAGAAAGTGAAATGTGTTACAGGATTACATTAGTCTGGGGTTTGGACTGACAATGAAGCATGAAACCCCTATAAAGTCTTTCTTCTCTTCTTTCATCAGATTTCGTCTTCATGCTCGCCCTCCACTGACCAAAGAATTTTTGGGTTCCATCACTTCACTTCCTGCGAAATACGACAGCAAGTCAGAAGGTGCGTACAACCATTTCATCTCAATCTACGGGACACACTTCTTGCGGAGAGTCGACCTGGGCGGCCGCGTGCATTCAACCACTGCTGTGAAGACCTGCCAGGTTTCCATGAAGGGTCTGTCGGTTCATGACGTGAGCAACTGCTTATCGGCGGAGGCGTCCGCCGTCATCAAGGGCGTGAAGGTGAGTGGGCAAGCAAGCTTCTGCAAAGGCAAACAACAGAAACTGGAGAGGGGCAACAGCTTCAGCGCCTCCTTCTCCGACCGAGTCACTGAAATACTAGGGGGCAACGGTGAGCAGCAAGACATCCTCTTCAGTCCAAGCAACGTTAGTGGTTATGGTGTGTGGCTCAAGTCACTGAAGAAAATCCCTGGAGTGGTTTCCTACACCTTGAGCTCATTGCACATGCTGGTAAACAACGACCCAGCTAGACGAGCCAGTCTACAAGCGGCCATCAGCAAGTACATCACAAAAAGCGCCATGTCTATTGCTTGCCCCTCCAGTTGCAAAGTGGGCCATCGTAGCAATAGCTGCACATGCAAATGCAGCGGTCATCGAAGCGTTGATAGTAACTGCTGCCCAAGTAATCCAGGAGTGGCCACGTTGACCGTGACTGTGTTGAGCGGTACAGGATTATGGGGAGACTATTTCTCTAAAACCGATGGTTATGTTAAAGTGTTCTACGGAAGCCGTGCGGTTGAGACCCCTGTGATTTGGAACAACAATTTTCCTCAGTGGAACTACAACATAAATTTTGAAACTGTAGATTTGACTAAAAGAAAGTAAGTGGTTATGTTCACAAAACTTAATCTTAGTTTCAGTTTCGGTCATTAAATGCTTCTGAAATGGGTGATAGTGTTTGTAGAAATACCTGTTGTACTTCATATTGTGTCTATGCTCATTTTTCAGGCCCTTGCGATTTGAGGTGTGGGACCGTGACAACCGGTTTGATGATGATCTGTTGGGAAAGTCGTCTCTTGTTCCACAGAAAGGGACCAATCAGAAGCGGTCATTTAAATTAAAGCATGGCTCTTTTTTGATCGCCTATTCTGCAAAGTGTGGCCCAAGTCTTACGGGGTCTTTCTGTGAGAAATACGCTCCTACGCCGGGTGGTGACGGTACTCTAAACTATTACCAGCCCTTTGGTGGAGAACAGCCCATTTTGTTGAAAAAACCCAAGGGTTTTAGAAGAAATGTGTCTTCTTTGCTGTAATAATACAACTGCAGAATGTGAAGATCATGTAAAATACTGGGGAAGGGCCTTCTAATATAAGCTATTTGAGATTTTTCCAAAGATACACATTGACAGTTATTATAAATCAAATATCATTGACTTATTTCTAGAGAAATTTACAAGTCTTATTTCAATAGACACCTAAAATTTTATCAGATTTTTAAAGATTTTTGAAATAATTTTCTCTGATTCTTAAAAAAAATATTCTTCATATGTGACCCTGGAGCACAAAAGCAGTCTTAAGTCGCTGGGGGATATATTTGTAGCAATAGCCAAAAATACATTGTATGGGTCAGAATGATTGATTTTTCTTTTATGCCAAAAATCATTAGAACATTAAGTAAAGATCATGTTCCATGAAGATATTTTGTAAATTCCCTACTGTAAATATATCAAAACTTAATTTTTGATTAGTAATATGCATTGCTAAGATCTTCATTTGGACAACTTTAAAGGCTATTTTCTCAATATTTAGATTTTTTTGCACCCTCAGATTCCAGATTTTCACATAGTTGTATCTCGGCCAAATATTGTCCTATCCTAACAAACCATACATCAATGGAAAGCTTATTTGTTCAGCTTTCAGATGATGTATACATCTCAATTTCGAAAAATTGACACTTATGACTGGTTTTGTGGTCCAGGGTCACAAATACATCTGTTTTATAATTTCATATGTTTACGCCTGATTGTATCAAACCACCATATTGAGATTAAACAAAAAATAAAATCCTTTCAGATGCAATAAAAACTTTCTTGAAAAAAAGTATTCATATTTTGTCTCTAATGCTCACTTCAGTCAAACTTTAGTTTGGCGGCTGCTTATTTCACTCATTATTATTATTAGATTTGTGGGCAATAACTATTTAACTGTAATGTCACAAAAATAGCAGGGAAAAGATAAAACAAAGGTTCTGAGGAATCATGAAAGTAGATTAAGTACGCTCATTCATTGATGGTTTTAATTAAAATTAGCCACTTTCAATGCATGCCGGTAAAAACAAACAGAATGAAGAAAGCTGTACCAGTCACCTTTCTAAATGAGGATGAAGATGGACAAACATTGGGGGTTAAGTGTAAGTAAACAAAATGTAACAATTCTATAGATTTAATACATTACATAGGTCAACATACTTTGATATAGATTTGATATAAATTAAATAGAGAAATATTTCAAGCCAAAAATATCCCGTGATTGCAGCTTTTCTGAGCCAAACAGCGCCCCCTGTAGAAAATAACATGCTTTACACAGTCAGTCTCTCCTACAAGTGTCTTCCATTGTGTTCAATCATTTACCCCACCAGGATCTAAAAAAAAGAGGAGGACAGGAAAACCTCCCAAAAGCTGGTTTGTGAATTACTATCGCTAAAGATCTTATAAAAATGAGTCTGAAATGATAACTACAGTGCACATGCATACTGGTGTTCAATGGGATTTGAAAGCTTTGTGGTCATTGATGCTATTGTTGAACCACCAACTGAATGAGCACAGATGACTGCATGAACATATTTAATGCCATTAAAACTGTCACTGTGCAATGGCATTTAAGGGGAAGTTGTGGCCTAATGGTTAGAGAGTCGGCCTTTTAACCCAAAGGTTGCGGGTTCGAGTCTCGTACCGGCAGGGAGTGAATGTACAGCCCTCTCTTCCACCTTCAATACCTTGAAGGTGGAATACCTTCAATGCCTTTGAGCAAGGCACCGAACCCCCAACTGCTCCCTGGGTGCTGCAGCATAAATGGCTGCCCACTGCTCTGTGTGTGTGTGTGTGGTTTATGAGGACACAAATTTGTATAATAACATAGGTATTACAATGAGAAGGTGATTTATGAGGACATTTTCAGTGTCCCCGTAACTTATAAATAATTCAGAATGAGTTTTTTTGAAAATCTAAAAATGTAGAAAGTCTCCTTTAAGGGGTATGTTTATGGTAGGGTGGTGTAGGGCATAGAATATGCGTCTGTACAGTATAAAAACCATTACGCCTATGGAGAGTCCCCATAAACCATAAAAACAAACCTGTGTGTGTGTGTGTGTGTGTTCACTGCTGTGTGTGCACTTAGGATGGGTTAAACGCAGAGCACTAATTCCTAGTATGGGTAACCATACTTGGCCACATGTCACGTCACTTTAATGAATATTTAGTGTATGCTGCATGAATCTCTTTTTACAAAAACATTTGAAAATATACAGAAAAAAAAACACGTAAAATGTAATTTAACAGACAAAATATCTGCCCTTTAGTTTGGGATGTCTTTGTCTGATTTGAGCCATTTGAAACTGGTATTAGCAAAAAAAGTGTTATATTCTTGACTACATCTTTTTTTTAACTAGTTGCCGTTGTTTACATTTCTGAGCTCTGCGGGGTCAGGACAGTGAACTGGGGCACAAAAGATGCATTGAAGATCCCTCCCACTCAGATTATTTGCTCCAGAAGCTTCCCTCTGGCAGATGTTTTAAGCAGTTCAAACCAAGACCAACAGACAACCGCACGGCCAATGCTATATTCCTGCTCAACCGGGCCCTCAGCAGTTAAACTAGTGTAGCTTTGAACATCCATACACATATATTTTCATCCTTTAAAGTTGATTTACTTTTATATTGCATGTTCCTTGTCCTATCTCGTGGTCTTCACAACCTTTCATCAAAATGTAATCCATTGTTTTTCCTGTGAAACTATTTTCCTTTTTCACAGACGCCACTGGAAAATGTCCATCAGTCTTGAAACATTTTTAAAATATTTATATTGATACTGATGCTGCATAAACAGAAGCAATATTCATATAAGAAATCCAGTTAAAAATGATAAATATCAATTTTGTATCTTTTTTCTTTTGCTTGTTTTAAAGTGTAAAAATGCTGAAAGGCACAAGTCCCAGACAAAAGTTGATCAAACTTTGACAATGTTAGGCTATGTAATTGTTGCTACAGCTCAGGCCATATTAAACGTTAAAGATAATGTTGTTCAAACATAATATTAAATGGCTATAATTAACCATTTTTAACTTCGGAAATCACACACACACACAAAAAAAATCCACTTAATAAGTGCATTAGTATTATTTGCCTTGGTATCAAATAGGAATTATGTGGTATTGCTCATCCCTAATTCCTAATAGCTACATTGAAGTCCTAATTTTCATGTTTTGTCATTGAACATTCAGTTTCATTTAGAAGTATAGGCCTACATCCCTATAGTAAAACCTGAATACCCAGTGTATGTTATATTCTCTATACTGTATAGAAACTAAATAAATGTATGGCTGCATTTCAAAATAAGATAAAATAAATAAAATGTGAAAATTGTGTATGTTCAAATAAAGTGCTTAACTTCAGAAAAATAAAATAAATGGAGAAAAAGCTTGAATTTCCCCTTTTCTGTTTTACATCTCGACTCAACAGTCTCAACCAATTTTACAGATAATAAATCTCAACACATCCTAACAATTGGAACAGTTTTAAAGTATCACTCTCTTCCCCTCTTATATCCCATTCCCCCACTTTTTTTTTGCTCAGTGAGAGAATTGAGCTCTAGATTGTCTTGCCAGGATTTTAAACCTGGGCTTGAATGGAGTCAGAGCCATTCTCATACACATGTGGAGGTGCTCATTGGTGAGCCTGGAACGATATTTAGTTTTGATTATGTTCATTGTGGAGAAAGCTGCCTCGCAGTTGTATGTGGAGCCAAACATGGTCAAGATGTATAGGGCTACTTTCCTCAGACCTGGGAAAGCTGTCTCAGGGACCATTTGGAGCCAGAAAGTGGAAGGGTCAGTTCTTACAAACTGCTCTTTCAGGGCCACATTTGCTTGGAGATCAACCAATTGCATCTGGAGAGGCCCAGCATTTACCCATTTAAAGTGCTGTGTGACTTCCTTTGAGAACCCCCTGACAACTGTGATGAGAAATGGGTTCTGAATGAACATGGTGAGCTGCTGTCCAAAGCTGAAGCTGTCAAAACGGTTGCTGAAGTTACAATCAGCTTATCAATAAAGTCAACAAAAGAAGATACATCTCTCTGTCCCTGAATCTGTTCCTGCACTGCTGGGAAGTGTGCACAGTCTCCCTGCAGGTCTTCCTTGAACACCTCAAGTTTCCTCTGAAAGGAGCGGACAGCTGTCATCAGTTCACAAATTGAATTGTCCTTGCCTTGTAGCCTCAAATTCAGTTCATTCAGATGTGAAGTGATATCAACCAAAAAGGCCACATTATCCATCTGTTTCTCATTTTCTAAAAAGAGAGAAAACTGTGTTGCCTTCTGACTTATTAGCTCTGCCAAAAAAGATGCTACTTCCCTCCTGATGGACCAAAAGCGTGCTAACACCCTGCCTTTACTGAGCCATCTCACATTGTTGTGTAGCAAAAGATCATCAGCATTGGCGTCAAATTCTCTGAGGAATTCCCTAAGCATGCGATGCTGGTAGGAAGAGGATGCCCTGAGAAAATGTATCATTTTCATCATTGTATTCATCACCTCAGCGTGCTCATCTGACAGGGAGGCGCAGAGGACAGATTGATGAATGATGCAATGGTAAGCTATGAGCTCAGGATTGTCCTCTTTCAGTCTTGATACAGCTCCTTTCTCTCTCCCTATCATAGCAGGGGCTCCATCTGTGGTTATTGAAACCACTTCTTTTGGCTTTATTCCTCTCTTTGTTAACATCGCCTTAATGGCCAGGTAGATGTCTTCTCCTCTTGTACTGGTCTGAAGGGGAGTGACACCTAACAGGTCTTCACAGAATGCTTTCTGGTCTGTGTTAAAAAACCTGACATACACTAACAACTGAGCATTCTCACACATGTCAGTGGACTCATCCACAGATAAGCCTACACATGATGCCTTATGCACGGCTTCATCTAGCTGGGTTAGCACATCCTGAGTTAATATTTAACTTTTCTTTGTGGCAGATGATGCTGACATGGGTATTTGCTTTATTTTATCACAAAGCACTTGTTTTTGATTTCCCTCAAGTAGTGTTTCGGTTACTGCACTCATGCATTCTTTGACAACCCCTCCATCAGTAAATGGCTTTTTGTGTTGACCCAAAATCCAAGCAACTCTGAGGGCACACTCATGAGCACGTTGTTGGGCAGTGAATGTGTGACTCAGGATCTTGGTGGACTGGTCATGTTGGGCTCTGAGACTACTTATTTTCTGTGATCTCACTTCAGATTTGAGTGGGTATGTTTGTTCATAACCTTTATGTTTTGTCTCATAATGGCGTTTCACATTGGCACTTTTAATAAGTGCCACGGTTTCTGAACATATGATACACTGGTTTAGTGCTCCCAGTGGGAAGTATAAACACAAATGAGTCTGTCCATTCTGGATTAAATGCTCTATTTTCCCTGTCCACTTTTCTCTTTTTGAAGAGCGCCATTTGTTCCTTATTTTTCTATCCCTTTCTCCGTCTCACTCGTCTTTTCCTCTTCCCTTGTTTTTTTTCACTTCAGTTCAATGTCACTTCTTTTCTCAACTTTATCCGTTAACTCGTCTTTTTCCACAAACTTTCTCCGTCTCTCTAGCATTTTTTCTCTCCCGTTCTCCGTATCACTCAGTCGTGTTCAAATTTCTCCCGTCTCCTATCGCCTTTTTCTAAACTGTTCAGTCTATCTCGCCTTTTTCCTCCCTTCTCCGTCTCTCGCCTTTGTCTGCTCCTTTCTCGTCTCCAATAGTTTTTCTCTCCCTTTCTCGTCGCAAATCGCCTTTTTCTCGCACTTTCTCGTATCACAGTCCTTTTTCTATAAACGTCCTACGTCATCCACTAGAACTTTTTTCTATACTCTTTTCCGTATCCACGCGTCTTTTCTATCACCTTTCACTCCGTCTAACTGGTCTTTTTTCCTCAACCTTCTAGTCTCACTAGTCTTTTTCCTCAACTTTCTCCGTTCCACTAGTATTTGTCCCTCCATTTCTACAGTTACTCACTCGTCTTTTCCTCAAATTTCTCCGTATCATAGTCTTTTCCTCCCTGTCTCGTCTCACTCTTCTTTTTACTCAACTTTCTAAGACACTCGTCTTTGTCTCTCCCTTTATTCCGTAACATGTCTTGTAACTCACGTACATCCGTAATACTCGTATTTTTCCTTGCAACTTGCTCCGTATAAATCGTCTTTTTCCCCATTTCTCCGTCTTTCCACTGTCTTTTCTCTCCCTTCTCGTCCACTCGTCTTTTCTCAACTTTCTCGTCACTAGTCTTTCCTCAACGTTCTCCGTCTCACTCGCATTTTTCTCTCCCTTTCTCCGTCTCACTCGCATTTTTCTCAACTTAACTTGCCTCTAACTCTCTCATTTGTCTGCACTGTAGAGTCGCAATGTTTACCGCCTGGAATGCACAGGCTTGATTGGCTGAGGGGTACCACGTGGGATAGCTTAACTCGCATGCAATTGGTCTGTGCTTTTCCACTACCGCTATCGTAAAGACTGCAAAAGCTGCGCCGGCCAAAATAGAAGCGCCCCGTCAGGTTTTAAATCATATCATAACCTTCTGTTTTGGCTGTAGGTCCGGGTCCGTATGGGACGGCTTCTGGGTCCGGACCCGGACCGCGGTCCGCCTGTTAGTGACCTATGGTATAGATTAATGTGTTGAGTGTAGGCTATTAGTGTACATGTCTCTTTGTACTCATCATAACGGTGACATTTGGGATTTGAGGTCAATTCAGGTATGCCTACCTCTAATGACGAATAAATGAAAACAATAAAAACGATTTTAAAGGTTGGTATGTCTTGAGACCGTATGTTTTTCAATGCGACCTATCCCTTAAGTTAATTCCCATTGTTAGAATTTTTCTTCGGGTCCAAAAGAGGCTCCTGCTTTGTTATTCCGCCTGAAACAAACTACAGTTCCCTAGTTATCATGGGGAACGTGGGGCTTACGCGCTGCGGTTACGCCAAACAATGGCAGACAATGGGGGAGGGGCGGCGCATGCGCAGAAGCGCTCCAGCCCTCTGCATCGCTCCCCTCCCCCCACCCCCTTTTTTTTTTTTTGCAGCATCAGTACCGCGTTCGGAATCGCATTCGTGTGCTGGAGTCAGAGCGCGCTGCGGGGCATCACTGCACCGCCACGGAGGACACACCATCACAGAACCAGGAACGGGGAAAAGGGAAAAAGGCGTGAAATAGTGCAGAGGGGGAAGAACAGGGCGCTCTTTTGTTCCCCGAAACCACCTAAGTCTGTGGGAAATTAAACAGGAGCCAGACATTCGCTAATAATAAATCCACGAACGCAGCGGACATCTCAAGCGATATTTTTGGCCAGCACGGCGGGGGAAAATGAAGGATCGCACGCAGGAACTACGAAGTGTAAGTCTGGATTTCTGATGCTTTATCCTTCATCTCCTCCTATATTCTCCGTCTCCTCACCGCAACCGGGCGTCAGCAGCTGACATCTCACTGCTGCTCGCTCACGGTTGAGCATTTATGGGCATAATACGGTTTTCATCAAGTGTCCTCCTTCTTTCTTTACGCAGTTACAAATGTCTAACATATCGCGCATAGCCTATATAAGGTTTTGAATAGCGGCTCTCACGCGAGCGCCGTTCCATGTGCGATGGATCGATTTATCGATCAAATCGGGTTATATGGCGTAATTCGCGAAATGAGCCCCCCTACATTAGCATGCATGCAAACAGACTACCTTTGATACATGTCGCCCGGGAGTGTGATCTAGGGGTATACACTGCTGCGGATAGTTAGCCAGTATCCTTACTCTGATACGCACCATCCCAGCATCTAATTCTATGATCACCGCATCATTAAATATTAATAGCGATTTTTTTTTTGTTGTTAAACGAAAATAACATTCACCCATATTTAGCTCTATTACACCCTGTTAACTCTATTGGCCGTCTGTACCTGGGAATTTTGAGCATCTCCACAAAAGCTCCATTCTGGATACATGCACATCCTCATCGGACGCATTTGGATCGTTGGGTGGGATGTGCGATTATTGCAGCACGCTTTGTTCCGTTCTTAGCCGCTATATTAAATATGAAAGGGTGTAGTAATATTCTTGCTAAACGAATAGCTACAACATGGCCGCCAAAGTATTTCTATTTGTAGTCGCGACGGTATAGCGACTTAATCGCTTTTTTTTCCAATGATATGGAAAGTGGGCCTTGAGGCTTTAATGCGTCGTCCAACCTCCACCAATGTTCTGTTGAAATATCGTAAAGGAAACGCCTGAACCCAGTGCACTGCACTCATCAGTGTATGCGCGAGTGGTGCGCTTGCGGGGGGTGAGGGGTGTAATAGAGAAGTGTACATTAACATGTTTGTGAAATATATATATATAGCCTGTATATCAGCAACCTCATCACCCAACCCAAAGACGCGCGCCTTCTTCACTTGCTTCATCCTAAAAGTCATTCAGACCGAAATCAGTCCAAGACTTCCCTTATTCCCCCCGGAGACCCGGAGCATCTGATATCAGCCTTTGCTTATCAGACGCAATGTAGAAATGTAATCTACAGATAATTGGATTTACAGAATTCGCAATTATACGTGATGCGCGTGCAGACTCCCCAAAGCCGGGCGCACTCGCTGTACACCCTCATGGAGCTTTTACACATATGCATCATCAGTCTTGCTTCTAAAGGTGTTAATGGCTCAACGCGAATCCGATGCGACATGATTGGGCAATAATCACATTTTATGTAATCGTCAACATCACTGTGACGTATCGGTCGCGTGGTGAGGGAAGTGTAGGGGTTACTTGGACTGTGGGCGTGCGCAGGGCGAGCGTGTCTATGCATAGCAGACAGGAGCAAGGCTAAATCAGACGGAATTCATTGACCTTGCCCCTTTCAGTATTAGGTTTCATTTGTATAGGGGAGAGATCTGACATTAAATGAATGAGTATGATTGAAGGGGATAATTGCAGCCTGAAGTATTGCTCATGAAAGCCGGGTGGGGATGCATTATGATCCAACAGTGGCAACATTTCCAGCATTTCAGATCATAAAGACTGTATATGTATGACTCCAATGAAGAAGTCAACATAGCATCCACATTCTGATAATTAACACGCTTAATGTCTTACGGCTGCACTGACAAAGGTCTGAAGCAACCTACAGAAAATGGACCAGAATATCAATGGCAGATCATTTGATTCGGATAATAGGCCTGTGGAGACCGGGGCTAGTTGTCACACAGGAGAGGAGCTTTATCTCAGTAACTATAAGGTTTTGAGTCCAATGTTCAGTTAAGCAATTGTGTTCATTGGTTTCAAACACCTAGATCAAAAAATGTAAAAAAATATATAGAGAGAATTTGTTTTCAAAACAGGCTATTTGTTGGTCATAATAATGGTTTGATATTTTATACCTTATACTTTTATCATGCTTCATTCATTGTTTTGCATTTCGTAATTCTAATACTCTTTAAATTCGCCAACAACATACTGAAAGCCTGTCGTAATGCCACAGGTTCCATTTGTGACAACTTACCCCATATAGTGCGACAACATGCCTGCTCTGTCGCAAAAGGTCAATGTGGTCGATGCGTCTTCGTTGAACCTTTTTCTTGGCAGAGGAAATGTCCGATAGCTTTTTTGGAGCAAGACTTGCCTTTTAAATGAACTGACTTGAGAAAATAAATCTACCGTAATATTCACCTGAAAAAATCTCACCTAATTTATGTTTGAGACGTAATAATATGTGTGACTAAATCTAAGCTTTCTATACGTTCTACACCAAAGAAGTCTTTTCATGAGTGATGTGATGACTGTCTTTTGAAAAGCGGATATTGTTCATGTTAGCGTTAGTGTGACAGAGTAAGCATGCAGACAGTATATATTATTATAGTATATCACTTGAACAATATTATTCCAAATCCTGATACTAAACATGCACAATGTATTGTTGTGCTTCACTGTGCCCTGTGATGTCCTTGAGAGAGGCAAGGTTGAATGTCTGTGTCTCTCGGCCTCTCTCTCTCTTTTTTTTCTCCTCATCTCAGCTAACAGGCTTCAGCAGTAAAGTCATATTTAACACTCCTAATGTAAATTATATAGGCAGTGAATTGAATGCGAGTTATTGAGTGTGAAACAAGTTTTGTTGTGCCTTCAGACTAAGGTATATGTAGGGATAGTTCAGCCAAAAATGTAAACCAACTCATTCTAAATCTATGTGACTTTCTTTCTACTGTTGAACACAAAAGATGACGTTTTGAGGAACTAGACAAACAGTTCTGGTGACCATTGAATTCTATTGTATGGACAAGAAACATAGAGACAGAAACTTTTCTCAGAATATCTTCTTTGATGTTCCACATTAAAAAAAAAAGAAAGTCATGAGTAAATGATGACAGAATTTTCATTTTTGAGTGAACATTTTATTCCTTTAGGAATAAGTCAGATAGACATGTCATGTACACATGCTCGCCAGACACAAAGTTACAAGATACGACTGGATGTTGCAGCTTGTCAGTTTAAGCTTGTTGAAATATTGCAAAGTTTGGGAATATTAAGTATTAAAATGTATACTCAATATGACTGCCCTGATGAACCTTTCTCAAATCAGTTGAATGTAGGACATGGGTTTCCACATGATATGCATATTTCAGTAAGCTGGCTAATGAATGAGTGAGAATAAACAGCGAAATGTGGAGAAAAAAAACAGCACACGGTCGTTTGATGTTGAGTGCATCAAAATAAATAAACGGACAAGCAAGCAAAACAACATGAAAAATGTATGCAAATGAGTAAGTACCAATAAATTAAGACCCAAGTTAAAATGTGTTGGATCCACTGACTGTTGTTGAGTGTTGAATTTCATAGTATTTCTAAGAGAAGATGGCATAAAGAAGGAATTTCTTTATTTTAATATGTTTTGCATCTAGCATGATATCCAGTTAATAATTTGTAATAGTGATAAACCACAGGTGTGGTCTGACTGGAAAGCTAATTTACCCAGAAGATCATCTGGCATCACATCTGTATCTTGCCCAGTTTTGTCCAGAAAAGAGGAGGCTAGACACATTGTGCTAATTGATGGTAAACGGGTGCTAATAGAACCCACACCATAGACACGTTGTGAACTTTAAACTCAATGGTGCATTTTGATCTGTAACTTTATTCACAGTTCTTAGTGAAGATCTGATATAGTTAGCATATGTTTATATGACCAAGCAAAAAAATTGCTAATGCATATCAGAAGAACCAGGGTTTGCCACAGACTAGAGGAAGCATAATGCTTAATGTAAAAAGTTTTTTTTGAGTGAGTTAACTTGCTAAACGGAGACAGGAAGTGAGCACTATAATAGAAAATAAGAAACGGATTTGATTGCCAATAATTCCTTTTCAGAAATGAAAAAAAAATGTTTTAGCTCACTTCGGCCTAATATGATGTATCAAAAGGGCTGATTTGTGACTTCTTCCAGTTGATCAGTTGTAAACCTGTTAGATACTCAAAATAGTTTTTTTTAGAGCGTGTGGGGGATTAATTCTCTGGACAGATGGGATAGAAGCAGGGAACCCCGGCAGCCGACGCGACACACAGAGAAAGTATCAGAATGATAAGCAGCGAGCAACGCTACAGCTGACTGCAGCAAGAGCTGAGCTCATGGGGAAAGTGAAGTCAGTAGGTGTCTTGTCAGCCGACGGGGCCGGAACAGGTAGATAATAATTGGCAGAGAGAGCGAGAGGGGAATATACGGCTACATATGTGAAGCTGGCCGTTGCCCGACAGCAGATGCAACAGATAGGTCACGATAGGTCACGGATGGAAGGGATGTCCAGACTGCAGGAATGAAGCACTGCAGGTACAAGTGAGGGCCAATGAAAGCACTGTAAGGTTAGAGAGGGAAGTGGAATGTTCCCAAATCTCTGATAGGGGGGAATTGGAAGTGAAGAAAGACATAAAGCAGTAGTGGCCACACGTACTGTAGCAGATGGAGGATAAATGAGATGCACCATAAAGACATTTTGTTAGGAGATAAATGAAGGTTTAATGATTCAGTTGTGGGGTTATTGCAATAAATGAACGCTGGGTAGATTTGCTGATGCGCAGGAATTGGGTAAAACTGCTTTCTAATAGTATAAAATTAATTTTGAGCACTGACACTTGGGCCGGGAGCCTAAACTGATTTGCTTGGCTCTTTTTGCATTTACAAAGCTCAGCAGTAGGTAGTGTAGTAAGGATTTTCAGAGGTTAAACTGAAGGCAAAATGTTTCCACTTAAGACGCACAGTTTTTGTGAATTTGTTAACTGTGTGTAAACTGAGGCTGAATGATTCTGGCAATGACTGTTGACAGTTCGAATGGGTAAATGTCTAGGTTTAGTTCAAGTACTTGTGTCAGAGGATTCTTCACAAAATAAACCAGATTTAGCAACGTGGGCATGGGTGCGGACTATGTGCTAACTATAGTTTAGGACTGGAAGGTTGAGCTTTTCATAAAGAAGTGAATCAGAGTTTCTAATCTGCTGTTAATACTTCTTTTAGCGTACATGTATAAAGCAGCAGCTTCCTCATAGTTTTTTAGTCACACTTTATTCCTGCACGAAAGATCTCAGACCAGTCTTGAACAAGTCAGTCTTCTACAAGATATGAAGATATCAGCTAGCATGTTTGCTTGTAGTACTAAGCTGCGTCTGCATTTGTCATGGACTACTGATATTTTTACATTTAATCATTTACAGTTTTTTTGTCCAGTTGTCTTCAAAAATATCTCTTTTGATTGTGTATTTTTAACTACAAGTAGTTCCGACAATTAGGTTATTGTTTGCGAATATGGGCAACACTGCACTGTACTATGTTTGTGGGGACAACGCAATAGAAAGCTGGTTGTATATCTCTTTCTTTCTCTTATCACATTAAATTCAGAAAGGGAAAGTACAATACAGCTAAAACAATTACCTTTTGTCATGCAGTCCAGGAAACACAGTCAGTGTACTTCAGTATTAAAATTTGATATGTATTGGAGCCATGTTTCTCTTTAGTTTCTCAAAATAAGTGTTGGATGCATACTTGCATCCTAGAAATAATTAATCCAAAAGTGAAGAATCTTTCATCATTTACTCACCCTCAATCATTTCAAACAGTATGACTAATGCTTTCAAACTTAAAAAATTATGCAAAAGCATCGTAAATGTATAATAAAAGTCAACTTTATGTTGTGTTCCGTGGAAGAAAGAAAGTCATAAAGGTTTGAAACAACATAAGGGTGAGTAAATTATTTGGAAGTTTAATTTCTGTCTTGGGTGGGCACATATGGGTGGGCGACCACTGTAGTAAATGGATGTGTTGTTGTTGTTGCTCCATCATTAACAGTCTTGGTAATTACTGAAGAATTTGAAGGGGGAGGTACTGTCAATAACAATCATTAGTATTGATCCATTCTATTATTGATCCATTTTCCTTCATTTTTTGGCTTTAAAGAATTACACACAAATGTAAGGCAATTTACTCCAACATCATTAGCATACACAAAGACCTTCACTAGAAATTCACTACAGTGTTCATATGACCTTATATTAAAATTATATTTTAATCCACTTTTTGCTTATTCATTGTTAAAGTACCGATTGCCCCATGGTACATGTGCGTGAACATCTGGTAAGCATCATACATGATAATGTATGTACCATCTGTGGTACATTTTTCACACCATATAATGGAAATTTCATAATATAAGAGGAGAATCTTTGGCATGCATCAACATCAAGCAAGATAGACTGAGGTCAGGTTTTAAAAACCATGGGCTTTAGATTTCATTAAGTTCATTAAGTTATTTCATTTAATTACACTTTTCCCTTTCCGACCAGCGTTGATTTAATACCTTTTAGTCATGCCCACAAAATACCGCCCTGGTGGGTAAATTTCAATAGATCGGCAAGATTTGCCATGATTTAAAAGTTACAGGTTGGATTTATGCTTTAACTTGACTGCGGGGCTGTGAATGAGTCAGCAAGTTTGTTGTTCATTCTCCAGTGGCTTGCTGTCATTTGAACCAGATAGTTTTTTTTTTCATACCTGAGTCATTATTGACTAATGTGAAAAGACAGCAGCTATTCCAATGGGATACAGGAAGCGGTTTTATCAGTACTAGTAAGGGGTCGAAGTGTCAGTCCCAATCGCCCTGCAAACACGACGTGTTTCTGAATGTTTCTAAGAAGTGCCTTGAGCTGCTTTCTTTGGAGCTGCTGGCATTATTTATGACCCTATTAACATTACTGAGTGTATAGTGTATACTGAGTAAATATTTTTTTCATGAATTTTTTACTTATTAAAACACTAAATGTGTAAGAAAATGATTAATAACCTAATATTTCGCCTAAGTTGATGGTTTACAGCTTTTGCAATGCATGCATGCTTTAATTTTTCTGTAAAATATTCATACATTTAAATATGTATAAATATATAAAATGTATTATATGTTGCATTGCCATAGTTAAGCATGGCATTTGATAAAACTATCAATTGAATGTAATTTAACATAAAACAAGCCACATTTTTGGAAGAACTATCACTTTGCTATATATAGATTCAACAGCAACATTTAAGCTAATCTTGTCATCTCTTAATAATAGTTTTTCCTTTTTTATGTATTTTCTATGGTTAGTCTCATGACTTTGCTCCAGATTTTCCTGAAGAATTTAGAGCAATTTTTTTTAGAAGCAACACAATGTCTAACATCAAATATCTTTTGATTCAAATTTCTTCTGATTGGCCCTAATTATGACATCATACATCATGTTTGCATTCAAATGTTTAAAATTCTGCTTGGGTAAAGTGTAATATTTTATTCATTGTCTTATTATTTTAAACTGTTGAAATATTTTTGCATTTTTCTTTTGGAAGAAGAACGTTTTTGAGTGTGAAGAAATGTGTAACCCTTGATCAATTTTTAGATAGTGATTTATAGCCTTTTATTTAGGCTTCAGCCTCAATTGATTTCTAAGGTCATACAGATCCTTTGAATGAACATGTAAATGCTTTCAGTTCTATGATAAAGGACTCATCATCTGTCTATTTAGTTTCTTGTTATTAGCCTCGGTTTATAGCACAATTGAACTGGGGATAACCCGTCCCTTGGGTGGAAAGGAGAGAACGTCATGCACCACTAATAGACAACACGAAACACACACTATACTGCATCTTCCTCACCTTTTATACACAGTTATTGCCGGTTTTATTTATTTATTTTTTTCCTGCCTCAATTTTTTTCTAAATGGCCTTTGGAGAAATGCACATCATTTGGTGTTGCTAGACATGATGCAAAATGTAATGCAGTGTTTATTTTTAGCCATAATTAAGGTAGACTTAAATAGAATTAATTAGAAGAACAAAAATCTTTATCTTGTCATCTCTTTATAATATCTTTCCTTTTTTTTGGATTTTCTATAGTTCTCTCTCAGTTTCATGATGGATTGCACATCATTTCGTGTTGCTAGATGTGATGCAAAATTGAATGCAGTCCCTCAAACTTTTTCTATCCCAGAATGCACCTTTATATATTGAAAGAATCCACGGGTTAGAGCAGGAATGCAATTTACTTCCACTTTGGAAACATAATCACATTCTCCACCACTTCTCCTCATGTTTGTCAACAGAAACTAATGCAGTATCATGAGGTTAAAGGAGGTTACTGTCTAATGCTGTAAGGAATTCTGATGCCTGTGGCCAATGGCCATACTCAGCGCAGATGGGCCAACGGCAGGGAGGCAAGATTATAACATTTCTGCATTACCCCCGCACCTGATTTTACACCGCATTATCCCGAGAAAACTCGGCACAGATTCGGGTGTACGTTTCCGAGATCCTGCCATATACATTGGCAAAGGTCCTCGTCACCTGCTTGGAACGGGATACTTTTCTTAAACGTCCTTTTCCGGTGACAACTTCTTCCGTATCATTCCGGCCTCCCCTCCCCCAGCGCTCCCTCTTTCCCTGTGGAGGTCTGTCTCTCTCCCCATCCCCCTCTGATTGCACTTTCCTGACCCTCCCCCTACAGCTGCACACTTCTTCCTCTTGATTCTCCCTGCCGCACACTCGTTCACACTCGCTTTTGCATCCTAAGCATACTCGCTATTGCTCCATCCCTGCCAAGGGCTTTTTTCCAATCGCAGTGTGGGTAAATAAATCAAAGTAGGAAAAAACTGAAACTAACACACTTTCATTCCGTTGGAAAGCACCACTTGAGCAATTCAGTGCATTCTTGAAACTTATGAATGTGGGCAATTTATCTGTCAGAATTTTTTTTAAATTAAATAAAAAAAATCACAAGAGGCGTATATCATACACATTTTAAAAAAGTACTTTTTTTCTTGATACCACATCTTTAAGAACATGACATGATGCAAAATTTTATCCAGTAATTATTTTTAGCCATATTTAAACTAGAATTTAATAATGATCAATTTAGTTATAGATTTAGTTATTTTTAGTTAAATTTAGTTAAAGGGGTCATATGATGCGATTTCAATTTTTCCTTTCTCTTTGGAGTATTACAAGCTCTTGGTGCATAAAGAAGATCTGTAAAGTTGCAAAGACTAAAGTCTCAAATCCAAAGAGATATTCTTTAAAAAAGTTAAGAGTCAGCCACACCTACCTAAAACGGCCCCCCTGTTCTAACACGCCCCCAAATACCTACGTCACGATCTGGGAGATTTGCATAACGCCGCCCAAATGTTAACGCAAAGAAAAGTGTAACTTTGATTCTCGCTGTAGTATTGTTGCCGCTGCAGCCATGTCGTGAAGGTGCTGTGTGTTCGTTGTGAAAGCGAAACTACTTTAATTGTTTGGTCTTCCAAAAGAGGACAATATCTGCTTCGTCATGCCTGGAGCTGATCCGTGCTGGTCGATGAGGAAATACATCAACTTCGCGCGGTTGTGGAACGCCGATCGGCTTTCACCGTGGACGAAGCGGAGTCCAGCCGGGTCGTCACATGAGGTTGCCGCAAGCCTCCTTCGTCGAATCGCCGGCCGCGCCGTTCTCAAGCCCACTGCCTCTGCTCACTCTAGCCCTTCGGCCGTTCCTCACTCTAGCCGCAGGCCTCTGCTCACTCTAGGCCTCCGGCCTCCGCTCATTCAAGCCCGCCGTGTGTGGCACTGTTTTGTTGTGAAGCGAAACTACTTTGTTTGGCCTTCAAAAAAGGACACGACTAGAATCAGTGGTTAAGTTGTATTTACAACACTGTTCCAGAACACTTCAACCCACCTGAGAGGGCTGAGAGCGCCGCTCCATACGCAACATTACTGAGTTGTTAGGTCCGTCCCTGTCGCCTTCTTGGTCAGTTGCCTCTATGCTGGGACCCTGGTGTTCCCTGTTGAAATGTGTGATCCCCTTTTAAGATGGATCCTATTTCTGATGTCTCAATTGCGGTCAATATGCTCCCCGGACAATGCATGGGAGGGTCCTTTTGAGCTCGCCGGTCCTGGGCAGACTGTGTGAGTCCTCCTCTTGACTTGAGAGTTAAGTCCTTTACCCTGGGCTATTGGTCGCTTCGGTCAAGCTGGGTTCCTCTCTCTTTGATAAGGGTCGAGCCCTCTGCTCTTTGAGCTCTGTGGCAGTGTCATCAGGTAGTTTAGCCGCTTGCTGCCTCCCTGATAAGTTGCCCTTATTTAGTAGAGCCTAGCAGTGCTCCCCTCACCTTGGAGGGTTACCTTTGAGCATGCTGCTCCCAATTGAGCGTCTGACCTCTCATCAGGTCTTCCGCTCTGTGGAGCTCCATTGAGCAGTAACCTCAGGTTGTTAGGCCTCTCTCTGCCTCCCCGTTAGGTTGCTCTCCTTGTTGGCTGAGCTTAGCAGTGCTCCCCCACTTAGAGGGTTACTTTTGAGCACGCTGCTCGTTCTGGTTCTGCCAGTTTTCCTTCTGAAAAAAAACTGAGATTCGGCTCTCCGCCCCAGAGCTCGTGATGTCAGCAACACCAGGTTGTTGGGTCTTTCTGCCTCCCTGATATGTTGCTCTTGTGGTTGAGCTTGTAGTGCTCCCCTCACTCTAGAGGGTTATCTATGAGCACACTGCTTCCAAGTCTAGCATTGGTGTCCCCCTCTTGGTCTGAGAGCTGGGTGCTACACCCCTTCTAGTTATGCATAAGTAGATGCTCCGGAGTCTGTTCTGTGACTACTATGGTTGAGTTGGCAATACTCCCCTCACATGGAGGGTTTTTCTATGAGATAAGCCTTTTCAATCCACATGCACTCTGAGCACACGGACTCTCGCTGAATTAAGTACTGCTCCCTGAGCGTGCTACAGTCACATAGGGTTTCTAGGCCTGTCTAGAGTAACAGCTACATTAAAATCCATATTATGTAAGTGCACACGCTGGGGGGGGGAAGCTTTTTGTTCATGTGCACTTTCTAAAATCCACACTGTGGTAAGTGTGCACGCTAAGCATCCTGCACACTTTCTAAAATACTGCATGGTATGGGTTACGCACTGTAAGCCTCGTTCCCTTTCTCTGAGTTTGTTTAGGCCCCGGTTCTCACCTTGGGCTCCACTCAACCTATGTATCCCTGTTGATACATTTATGAGCAGGCTGTTTGCTACAAAAGATCTGTCGAGTCAGTTCCTTTGAGCGAGCTCATTCAGAACTGGTGGTAGCCCCCTGGGTGGCAGGCCAGGGTCTGGTTTGGTTTTTAGATACCTGGCCGTATCCCCTTAAAGGAATTTCTTTCTTCTGATTCCAAGCCTTTTGAGCTCTGCCCCGGGTTCAGGCTTTCCAGCCCAGCCCTTAACAGGTAAGTTTTAGGGTATGCAGCTCAGGATTAATGTCACTGAACAGCGTCAAGGTGTTACTAGGGGCAAAAACTCCCAGGCTTGGTAGAGTTGACATTTAATGATCGCGTGGTGCGTGGCATGGCACTCCCGCAGCATGGCAGCGAAGGGTATGCAATTCCCCATAGCGAAACCGCTAGAGGATGCAGTTCAGGTTCCTCGAAAGGAAATAAGAAATGCCATCAGGTTACTTATGTAACCTTGGTTCCCTGAGTAGGGAACGAGACAATGCGTCCTCTAGATGTCTTGCCATGCTTCGGAAGCAAGCTTCAGACGAAGAAGTGAATGACGTGTTCTCCTGGCGCCTATTTATACTGTGGTCGCGACAGTAATGATGTCATAGGCTGTCGCCGGCCAATGTTATTGTCTTTTTTAGATGTATGCTTCAGACACTGGTCACGCTGAAAGCAATCCCCCATAGCGACCTCTAGAGGACGCAGTGTCTCGTTCCCTTCTCAGGGAACCATGGTTGCATACGTAACCTAGAGACGTTCTTTCTCATTTCTCCTTGTATCCATAGCGAATGCACTGCATCAAGATTCATTTATCATGTCTTGTCAGTGGTGGACAGTAACGAAGTAGTTACTGTACTTAAGTAAATTTTTCAAGTATCTGTACTTAACTGGAGTAGTTTTATTTTAAGTAACTTTACTCACACAATCAAGCATAAGATCGTTTACTTTTTTTTTTTACCTGCACTACATTTCTAAACTTAGCGTAATCCTTATAATATATCACGTGCTCACGTGAGATGCCAGAAGGCGGTGGTCTGTTCATGAGACGAACGGATTCTTTCAATGAACCCGTTAAATCGGTTCGCAAATTGCACCAAATGATTCATTCACAAATTAAAATGAACCGATTGCAGCTGTTCTTGAGTCAAATGAACCGTTTAGTGCGAGTCTCCAGTGAACTGAATTCACAAGTAAGAACCGGGAGGTCTTGTGAGCGCGACTGATGCTGCTAAAAGTAAGTTACTAATGTCGAATTTTAGGATTAATTATTGTAACAGAAAATCATATTTAGGTCAGAACTGTCAGTTGTTTGTGAACTAAATCTGCTGTAAAGGGTGATCTGTTTAAGCCCACTGAAATGCTTGAATGCAGACACATTAACATCAGAGTCTCTATGTTTTAGGTTAAAAAAAAACATTAAAATAACACAGATTAAATAAAATAACTCATGCACGTTCATCTTCCCTGCTGCTGTAAAGTTAGCGGTTTTACTAAAATGCTATGCATTTAACCCTATGTGACATCTGTTTTTATATTGTTTGTCAGCACACATAGCCTAAGTTACTATGTATCTGGATCAACTAGCCGAGTAGACAAATATAAATGTTTATTCATAACCATGCTGAAAATAAGTCAATAATGTTAGCTGATGCTAACTGTCTAAAGAGCTTGATGGTGCTAAATTGAGGTAATTTAAAAAAAAATAAAGTCCAAATATTTTTATTCAACCACCTTGATAGATTACATCTGAGGGAAAAAGAAAGGATGTGATGTTCAGAACATGGTAACTACAGTAATTATCAAAGTGGGAAGTGATGCCCTCTGGGGGTATTTGGCCAGGGGTGTTTTTACACCACGACAAGGTTTGAGAAGAAAAAAATCAATTATGAAAATATAATTATATTTTCCTTATTATATTCATTATTTCCGTATTGGTTATTTTGGGAAAATCCCAGGTATTTTGTGCAGTAGGATTATAAAAAAATATATGCTAATATAAAATTAAATGATAAAAGTAACCTATATAAAACTGCAAAATAAACATTAATCTATCGGTACTTTTTACTTAAGTACAAAAAAAATCAAGTCAAGTAAATTGACAAATGAGTACTTTTATTTTACTGGAGGAATATTTTATTATACAGATTCAGTATTTTACTCAAGTACTTGATTGTGTATTCAGTCCACCTGGTTCTTGCATATGGCTCGGCCAAATGCTAGCATTTGTAGCGAATCAGCTCATGGGAAATATTAATAATTAATCATAACTTGTTATAATTATTTATAAATATTTAGATCCGCTGTAAGCTTTCATTTGACCTCTCAGTGTCAACTGTTTGTCAATTCTAAGAACGTTAATTTCAATTCTAAGAAACGTTAACTTTCTTACTGTACAATTCTATAAAAGCTTGTAGCGTAAATCTGCATGATTAGTGGCTCCGGTTATGAGCAAACAATGAACACGTCAAGTGTAAGGTTTTATTAACTACATAAACAATTAAACTAGTCTAACATACTACATAAACATAAACTGTTCTAACATCCTACATAAACACATAAAATGGTCACACACACACAAACACCACACACACACACCACACACACACAGGTTGGTATAGGAAAGGGTTAAAGTTTGACTCAGTACAGAAAGAGACATAAGGAATGACATTTATGGAACCATTTGCATATTCAACAGATCTAAGCCTGAGGGATACGTCAGATTTTGAGTTCAAACACACCTTTGTAAAAAAGGTGTAACTGATACTTAATTTATCAATTAATAAGACTAAGTTTGATTCTTGCGAGTCTCGGCTGTCTGAAAGAGATTCCTGATGCAATCTTAAAGCCCAAGATCTTGCTGAAATTAGGTGATGAAAAGAACCAGTTTGAGTCAGAGAATCTTGGTGAATGGAAAAGTAAAGGCCAAAGCCTGGCACGTACTTAGGGTGTCCTGGAGCGTTTTCTCACATCTTCATCTTAGCATCTGACTGAACCACCAACTGGGGCGGGTCACTGATGAGAGGCCTTTAAGGTCTGAGAAGATTCCTTTCAAGATGGGCTTGTCCAATGACCAAAATGGAATTTCCGAGCGGGAGGTAGCAATTGCTGGAGGGTTTACGACCCCTTTGTTCTCTAAGCATGGTAATTTGCAAATGACTTAAAAGCGCAAATTACTAACGATTATCAGGGCCCTAATATATATTGCCTATGTACCAACATAATATACACTCTCGTTTAGATCATAAGAAGACAAATTCATAGATACTAAACAAGGTAAGATTACATATAGTGAAAAGGGATGATCAGGAATGGGTTCCCTCACAAGCATACTAAAATAGTCTAAAAATATCAAAGACAAAATACACAATGACAATAATATACCCAATGACATGAAGGATACACTGTTCATTCAAAGAAAAGTTTTCCTATTAATTAATTAGTAGAACAGTCCATTTCTACTCTGCCTTTCCTTGGGACATGCAGGGATTTTCCCCGCTTTACATACTTTTGGCCAATAAACCCAGTGATATCAGCGTTGGTTGCCATGCAACAAAGGGGCCTATTCGGCTTCCAGGGGTGTTACGCATTCCGGGGGGAAGGGTTCATGGGTCCTCGTATGGCTTGTTAACTGAGGGGGGTTACAGAGTATTTGTTAAATATAAAAACAAAATATATATTGTGTGTTTGATTGGTCCAGACACTACAATGGTAACCGTGAGAATGAAGGGCAGATCAAGTCAATCCATGCAGGGAGACACTTTCCTCAAAATCCACAAAACAAATGTCCTTTATGGTTCAAGTCAAGGTAGGTGTAAGTATTTCCTTCTCTGCAATTCAAATATATATAATATTATATACAGATATATAAAGAACATCGATAGTGTTCTTTTTTACATTAGACATTGGCTTCTTGTCTTTTTAAAAAAGAGCACCACTGTATGCTTGGGGATATGTCACATCTACTCACTGCCAGCCTTATGACAGATTCTCAGCAAAACTACAGCATAAGCAACCCAAGGTCATTATAGTCTATTTGGGTGCATGGCAAACTCCTGAGATTGGTTTTAAGCAAGGGATATTATTCAATCAGAGGGTCATTATCACAAAACAAACCCCGGGTGATCAAGATCTGGTCTTGTACCACCCTGATAGGGTTTGTTTTGCGATAATGACCATCTGAATTTACATTACCCCACTTGTTACACGGCTACTTAACAAAGAAATAAATACATGGATGTGAAATGTTTATTTGAGGTTAAATTATTTTAATTACTCTTATACTTGTGCAGGCCACAGAGAGAGAGAACACACAAGCATGGCTGTGAAGGAAACAACACACTTGCAATACTATATGACAGTTTTATTTGGATTATGTTGGTAGTTCAAAGAAAGACTGTAACAAACAATGAATCGGGATTGTGAGTGACTTGAAACTCGGTTCATTGTTAATAAATTCAAATACTACTATTATGTAGATTATTATGAACTCTGTAGGCTGAACAGTATGCTAAATTATTAAGACTGAATAAGAAAAGTTTCAAGTCTGTAAATGCATAAACTACAGCAAAGCATATTAAATGTATTTGGATCATATTTTATTAGATTTTTGAGGATGAAGCCATGTCACACAACCTGTCTAAGTTGGCAACTGTCTAATTGGACTAGCTTATACCAATTAAAAGAGGAATTTGTGCTCTAAATCCCATAGTTTTTGCATTTTTCCATAGCCTTTAACATCAACAAGAAACTATTCGGAAAGCATCTCCTCCTTTTAAAGTTGATAAGCCTATTTTTATCTTAACTATGCATAATTATATAGTTTAGCATGTTTTTGTCCTCCGGTGTCATCAGACCAGTCAGAATGGATCTGCGGCCCGCCGGTTAAGAACCTCTTCAATGTGGTATACAAGGACAAAATATTAGGCCAAAAGATGCTTAGGAACAGCTCAACCATCAGCATACACTTTAATATTCATATGTCGAAGATAGGAACCTGCTGTGGTTTGGGAAGAAAAATTAATAAAAGCTAAGAAGGAATGCATTGTATGATGCTCAGCATGTACACTGGCCAACATATAAAAACATAATCCAACATCATCTATCTATCATTGTAGAGAAGTGGCTGATTACATGCAGATGTTCAGCACATGGAGACAAAGTATGGAGACATACTGCTGTCCATGAGTCATTTTGAATAATATAGCCATGTCTAAAGACATTTGTTGAGTCAGAGATAAGCCAAAATTGCTAACCAGTTTTCCATTTGCCAAGGCTAGATATGAACCCATTGGGCTAATGTTTGGACCACTTTCTCGACCCAGGCTTTAACATTTACATTTATGCATTTGCAGATACTTTTATCTAAAGCAACTCACACTGCAGTCAAGGTACAGTTTATCATTTCATGCATTCACTCGTAATTGAATCCTTGACCTCAGGGCTGCTAGTCCCATGCACTACTGTTTGAGCTACAGGATACAGGAACTTGTAAATGCATAGATCTCCTAAAAGCACAGTTTGAACTACACCTTAAAGCTAATAGACCTTGTACACTAAAGGGATAGGTCAGCCAAAAATGAAATTTCTGTCATCAGTTACTCACCCTCATGTTGTTCCAAACCGGTATGCATTTCTTTCGTCTACTGAACACAATAAGATATTTTGAAGAATATTGGTAACCAAACAGTTTGTGGTAGCCATTGACTTCCATAATATAGAACAAAAAAATACTATGGAACTGTTTTGTTAACCACATTTCTTTCACATGTGAAACAGTAGAAGAAAGTCCTACAGGTTTGGAATTACATGATGGTGAGTAAATGATGACAAACTTTTCATTTTTGGGTGATCTATACCTTTAAAGCAGATTGCATTTTGATTTCATGGGGCCTATTAGTTGGAAAAGTGTGCAAAGGAACACAGAGCAACATGGAAGTTGATTATGAATGAACACAAACTGGCCTAAATGTAGAAAGGGTCATGAAGTTTGGAGCTGGTCTAACTGGTTAACTAGCATAGTTGTGTCTTTTTTATTTAATATTACATTAAAAATTATCATTTGATTTTAATTATACTAGTCTTCCCACCAAGCATCTTAACTTTTACCATCAAGAGTCCCATTGTCAACCAGTTACAAACAATACAAGCATGCAGTAGGAAAAACGAGTAAATGAGCATCCAAAATGCAACATATGCTGGTGACTAGCAAGGCCATAGCAAAATCTGTTTTCACTAACTGTGTCTGTGTATTTTGTAGGACTTTTATTACTATGATTTCTGAATGAGAGTGTGAGAAATCCCAGTGGCACCATGTTGCCCTATTTCACCAGGAACCTCAGGAGGTAGTTAGATTAGGTAAATTGACTCTGAGTCAAGTCTGAGATGAACAACTTACATTTATGCGTTTGGCAGATGCCTTTATTCAAAGTGACTTACATTACATTCAGGGTTCATTCCTTCCTCGGGAAACAAACCCATGATCTTGACTGTTTGAGCTACAGTAGTGTAGAGTATATGAATCCAGATCCTACCTTGATATTTACCTTTAAATTATTCAGTGCCCCCCTTTTATGCTGTCAAGATAAAATGAAATTTGTTGACTTTGTTGTCACTTCTGGTTACCATCTAACTGAGCTGATTCTGCAAGACTGAGTGTATTACGTGAGATTTAGCGACCCTGAATTTATATCCCTTTCTGACTTGTTGGTGTTAGTGGTATATGTTGCAAACCAGCGGTACCGTAAGATGTACCATAGACAGGAAGCCATTTTGCTTTAGCCGTTTTATTGGCGGTGTTAAAGGGGTCATATGATGCGATTTCAATTTTTCCTTTCTCTTTGGAGTGTTACAAGCCCTTGGTGCATAAAGAAGATCTGTAATGTTGCAAAGACTAAAGTCTCAAATCCAAAGAGATATTCTTTATAAAAGTTAAGAGTCAGCCACACCTACCTAAAACGGCTCGTTCTAACACGCCCCCACATATCTACGTCACTATCTGGGAAGATTTGCATAACGCCGTCTAAATGTGCACGCAAAGAAAGAAGGCGTAACTTTTATTCTCGCTGTAGTATTGTTGCTGCCATGCCGCCATGTCGTGAAGCGCTGTGTGTTTCGTTGTTAAAGCGAAACTACTTAGTTTGGTCTTCCATAGAGGACGATATCTCTTCGTCCATTCCTGGAGCTGAGCCTGCTGGTCGCTTGCGATAAATACTTACAACTTCGCGGCTGTGATCGCCGGAATCAGGCTTCACCATGGACAAGCGGATGATCCATCCCGTAGTCTGTCACATGTGGTAGCCGCAGCATCACATATGGTACGGTACGAACAGTTTCCGTCACACGCTTGAGATTCGGCCAATCACAACGCAATGGATGCTATCCAATCGAGCACACGCATCGCTTTCCGATCGTTGAGCTTTGTAAAAATCACGCGTTTCAGAAAGGCGGGGCATAGAGGGAGAAACAATAATGTACTGTATGTGGAAACTATATTGTGTTTTTTTACCTTAAACCGCATAAACACTTCATTACACCAAATAATGTTATTTTAGAATCATCATATGACCCCTTTAAACAAGGACGGGGGGTGGCGTGTAGTCAGAGAGACGTGACATGTCCCTGCACACAACTGCCTCACCATTCGACAACTGCAGGCCTAGATCCCTACCCAATAACTGCATTGATTGGAATCCACCACATCATACAAACCAATTTAGGCATTTACTGCATTTACTTATACATGCATGTCATTGCTTTACTAATGTCAGTATCTTATTTTTCTCTACTTCTGCTGATACTGCTGCTTAAATAATATATTCAAAAAGCTTCAGCAAATGATAAAAACATGCTACACACTACCTAAAAGAATTGCTGTGAGTTACCTTCCTTAAATGTGGTATCTATACTGCTATGTTTATTTGAAAAAAAACAAAACCAATAATACTAAAAAATAATTACTTGTTAATGTGCATGAAAAAATATAGCCCATAAAAAGGTCACAAAACATATAAAAAAAAAACATTTTTAATATACAATCAACAAATAAACATTAAAATTTATTTACACACAATAACTAAAAACAACTAACAAACAATGCTGCCAAGAGATATTGCCTCCATATTCAACAACACATTCATGAACACACTGAATTGCTCAAGTGGACAGATATTATAGCATGATTGTTGCTGTTGAATCGTGTGCCATACAACCAATACTATTCCTATCAAAGTGATAGTTCTTTCTTACAAAACATGGTTTGTTTTATATTTTTAAAGGGGTCATATGATGTTGCAAAAAAAAACATTATTTTGTGTATTTGGTGTAATGAAATGTGTTTATGTGGTTTAAGGTCAAAAAAACACATTATTTTCCACACTGTACCATTATTGTTTCTTCTCTATGCCCCGACTTTCTGAAACGCATAGATTTTTTACAAAGCTCATCGATCTAAAAAAGTGAGGTGTGCTCTGATTAGCCAGCTACCCAGTGCATTGTGATTGGCCGAATCCCTTTTGCAAAGCGTGTGATCCGAAAATGATTTATTCCACGCTACCCTATTGTGATGATGGCCACTGTCAGGCCTGAGCGGATGATTCGAAAAAAAACAATGGGAAAAAAAAAACCCATTAATAACGAGGCATTCGTTGGCATGCCCCGTGGTGACGAATATATATGATTAGAATGTCTTAATACTGTCTTTGTAGGCGTTGCGTTGCATCAGTCAAACATAAAACCAACGGTCTGCATTTTGTGACGTAGAATGACAAACAACAGCCCTACTCTACACTGCCCAAAAAAAACTCGCTTTAAATATAAAAAATATAAAATATAAAAATCCTTTAAATATAAAAAACGTACTTACACGTGAGTCAGAACAGCCGGCATTGTTGTCTACTCTTCCAGGAAACAGTCCTCGTCCTCTTTAAAATGTGCTGCACACATCTGAATAGTTGGGCCCTCAAAAGCACAAACGTGGGAGCAAAGGCTCGGAGCTAACCCTCGACGTGAGGGAGCAATCCTACACTCAAACCCACTAAGACAGTGGACTAAGATTAGCTAGCAGCACACCACAGTGGGAGACTGTCAAATGATACCCTCTGAACACAGTCTTATGCGGGGCTACTGCTCCTCAGAGCTGAAGTGCCCAGGAAGGGTTCCCACACAAAAACATCTCACTCGTCGTACCTCAGGGAATGCAGTGTATCTTAAGCCCACTCCGCAGAGGACCACACTGGTTCAACCATAAAAGCAGTGTGACAGGGAGGTCCCGTGGGCCTGACTGTCTATCGAACTGCAAAGAGTGGAGTTAAGGAGTGTCAAGCCACTCAACGCCTCAGCGAGAGGAGCTCTAGCTCAGGAAACGTGCATGATGGTTGAGAAGATGACTCAAATCTCAAGAGACCCCTCGGGGCGAGACATGAGTAGCGTGTCCTGGCCAGGGCAGCTTCTCGAAGCAAAACAGGGAGCAAGTCACGAAGCATATGCTCCGAAAAACAAATGCTCAACCTGAATGGAGAACCCGCAGGTCCCGAGGTTGCAGCGTTATACTGGGGACCTGAAGCTAAGAGTCTCTCACAGAAGCTCAGAACTTGGCTGCGTGGTCCAGTAGCTTATCCCGAAGACTAGGTCATCTAGTACTATCGTCCAGCCTGGATCCATACTGACGGGTGCGACCATACCACCCCATCAGATCAATCTGCCGAGAGGATACTGACTTCAACCAGCCGAGTGCTCGCAGAGGTCCCTAACCCTAAAACCGTCCGAAACTTGCCACAAGTCCAAGTCCTTGTGGGAACGCTGTTTGTGAATAAGCACACATCAACTATCAAATAGTATATAAAATGGATCGTACTCACACAACCACTGGCTCCCACACGCATCGACTCAAGCTCACGGATATAATCTGCAAGACAAGTCCGAAGAGCCACATACTTGCTCCATACAAGAGCAGCTTGGTAATGCCCTCGCCCTGGATCACCTCCTCAAATCTTGCCTGTTACCCTTTGACTCACGTCTCCTTTGAGCCCTACCCGAAGGCAGGAGAGGGGCGCGAGTCGCGACACTAGTCTTCTGAGCCCGCCTTTGATCCTTAGATCGAGACGGGCCAGGACCCCTTTGTGTTCAGGCTTAGACCTGGACCTTCGTGTAATGAAGGATTTAAAGGCAGCCGAGCGCGCCTTGGCCTCCTTTAACTTTAGGACCACCATCTTGATGGAAGTGCTGAAAAGCTCAGAAGGGGAAACCAGCGCATCAAGGAGAAAGCCCGCCAGGTTCACCCACAGATGCCTTTCCGTAACCACCATGGCCGCCATGGATCTGCCAATGGCAATGGCGGCCTGCTTAGGGGCACAGAGAGCAAGATCTGTGGTGCAGCACAACTCAGCCACCTTATCAGGGGAAATACCCTGACCTTTATCCAGGTCTTTCAACAAGTCAGCCTGATAAGCCTGAAGCACCGCCATAGTGTGCAACGAAGCAACAGCCTGACCTGCTGCTGCTTCCGCTTTCTGAAAGCTAACGCCCATCGACTTCCACACGATATGTATCTGAAGGTCAGGTTTGTGATGCGCAAGTATGAGAGCCCTAGAGAAGATGTTTCACATAGAGAGATAGCAAGCCGAGCGTCTCTTCAATACACACGGGGGCATCTATCTCATAACCGTTTTTCAACGCTACCCCTTCAATGTTGGCATAACATAGTATGCTTGAAACCTATGGCGTGGAATGAAAATGGATTTTTTTTCCAAGCCGTGCCGCGATCTCACACAGGAGATCAGGAAGAAATGGAAGGCACACTTGAGATGGAGGGCTATGGTCAGAAAGAGAACACAGCCTCGAGGCGCCACCTTCTTGGCCTGCTTCCACGGCAAGTCAAGACTCATCGTACAAGTCGCAAGAGAGGAAGGAAGACTTCAGTCTCAAACTTCTTCATGCTCTCTAACATCTCCTGTATCTTTCCTGGCGTGGAGCCCGCAGACCTAGCCGCTGGATTCAGATGGATGTAAGAGAATACCATCGCATCCAGCCGCTCACTCCTCGTTCCGTGACCGATCGAGTGCGAAAGGGGAGACCTTTTTCAACTTACAGCCAGGTCCACCTGCATCCTCCCACACGCTCCTTTTTTCCGTGCCTCAGCAGCAGCGTGTCCTGAATCGCAGGAAGCAGATGGCTTTCCCTCTTTCCTCGAAAAAAGAGACAAACGAGATCAGAGCTTTTTCATTGAAACGCGATTTGGCAGCTCTAATTTATTTTCCTCGACATCCCATTTTCAAATACACAACATCCTTTTCCACATGTTTTTTCGTGTCCTTCCCGTTCCAATCCGCGTGGGGTTTGTAGAGTTTGTGTTATTGTGAGCAGAGTTGTTGTCAGCTTGTGTAGGTGTGTAACCCCTAGGTTTGCGGATCTTTACATAGACATCAACGTAGTGTGACCACACAACGACTAAAGACAGACAAGTAAGTCATGAAGTCCTGAACAGCACAGCGTCGGCCGCACGTTTAAAGTTTGGTATGTTGACTTAGGCATAACGAGGACACGAGCCACAATCACTTTCTTAAACCCCTATACTAGTGCTCGCCATGGTACAGAAGAGAATTGACTCTTACCCGAATGACACTCTTCAAACAAAACAGTCCTGGAATCGAAGAGAGATGACGTGTTTCTCCCACCTACTCCCTTTTTATACATGTGGCTGCGACTGGTATGACGTCATATGGCGGTTAGCCGCATGTATTTGTACGTGTTTAGATGTATGCCTTCAACACCGTTGTCACAGCGAAGGCGTTCCCCTCATAGCGACGCTAGAGGACGCAGTTCGATGTTCCCTAGAAAGGGAATAGGCCATATGAAAGGCTGGTTATGGGTTCATATGTCCTTAATATGAATCTCTTCCTTGTGTGCAGAAATAGCTAGCACAATGCATTTCATACAAAGATGTTTTTTAAAAAACTGAACTATTTTAAGATGACACACCAGCTTGTGAAATGCCCAAAACAGCCTGTAATGCAAAACAACTCAATGGCCAAATGCATTACAGGTATAAATTACATTTTAAAATACATTAACATAGAATCATTATTTTAAATTGTAATAATATTTCTTATTATTACTGTTTTTGTGTATTTTTTTTATAAATCATTTTTTAAATTGTAATATTTTTAAGAAAGAGTAAGAGTAAGAGATTTCTTTTAAAAACTTTTGAAAAAAATCTTACTGATATATACAGGGTTGGGGAGTAACGGAATACATAACGGCGTTATGTAATTAGGATACAAAAATCTAGTAACTGTAATCAGTTACAGTTACATCAAAAAACAAAGTATTCAGAATACAGTTACATTTTGTAAAAAGTGGGAATACTATCAGGATTACATTTGTTTCATTTAAAATTAAATAAATGAGTATTTTGATATAACGCTATATATTTAGTGCTGCATAGTTCCTGGTTCTGTTGACACGTGTTGACTCATGTGAGCCACCTGCTGGTGCGTGCGCAAATAACAACCGTCTACAGTTATTATCCTCAAATGCGGGATGAGACGCTGCTACTGTTAATTACGATGCTTCCTGCTGGGAAAAAAGTTTTAATGTCTGGAAATTTCACAGTTATTTTGTTTTCAAAGAGGATAAAGGAAATAACATAGTTGTAGAGCGTAATCTATGCATGAGACTCTATGCTTTAAAAGGGGTCATATGATGCTATTTTAAAGATCTTTATTTTGTGTATTTGGTGTAACAGAAACAGCTTTAATGTTCAAAAACACATTATTTTTCAAATACTACATTATTGTAGGTCCTCTATGCCCCGCCTCTCATAAATGCGTCGTTTTCAACAAAGCCCCCTCCATTGACAAGCACAGTCTGCTCTGATTGACCAGCTGACCCATTGCATTGCGATTGGCCAAACATCACAAGCATGCGTCGGAAATGTAACGACCCTTACCATAATCGCGAAGTTCACGTTCAAAAAATATCAAGCCAGTTTAATAAGATTGTTAGTTTTCCATCATTCAAGTTCAAGCCCGAGGGCAACAGAGTTGCCGCGTGAACAGACACGTGATGATGCAGTACACAGCCTTGTTCAAGACAGCTGACGTGCTGTTATTTCTGACAGAAGTTCACCCTCTCCTGTGAGGTGACCCTGTACTCCCCTCACACACGACGCTTTAACTCCTTTACTCTGTGCGCCGTCACAAAACTCTGCATATTGAACGCTCAATAGAAATACTAAATCTAAAACAAAACATACTTGTACAGTCGCTGATTCCGAAGCGGACCAGATTGTCGTAGTAAAACGTCGGAATAGACTCCTTTTTTTTTTTTTAGAAAAATGCGGTCCAAAAATGCGTTTGCACAAATTCGACCATCATGGGTTTTGCTGTTCTTTTAAATAAATCTTAACCATATTCTAAATGCATCTACTTCCTGAAGGGCCAAATAAAGTGCTTTTGCTTATTTCGGCACTGAATTCACACCACGGTCTCCCTGACTGCTGCATCAACACTACTCGCTGTTCTAAAACCACTCCTTCTTTCTTTTGGGCACATTTGGCGCATTATGCTATATTTCCACATAGGGGGTGTGTAGAAGAACCTTTTAGGTAGCGTTTGGTGACTCTTAACTTTTCTAAATAATAATCTCTTTTGCAACGATTACAGATCCTTCTTTCTTGCAACCAAGTCGGCTTGTAACACTCAAGAGAAAGAAAACTTGCAATCGCCTCATATGACCCTTTTACCAAGCTACTCACCAACTTGACTCATTTGGCAAGGTACAAGTCCGACTGAGGCATGGAATACATCACTGTTTGCTAAAATGTTGTTTTGTTAGTGGAGATATTATCAACACAACGCATCGGACTAAGTTCAAAGCGGGGGTAGGAAAATGATTTCAAAATTCCATGTTGGTGCATGACTGCATTTGTAAAGTTTTCTAGCGGAAAAGACCTGAACATATAGACTTAACATGGAGATATGCACACCCTAGCTAGTCAATGAAATAAAGAAAGATCATAGTATTTCACATGCATTTCGACATGTAGGCTTATTTTAAAATAGACTAATATGTATATTGTGTAAATGTTTTTAATGTTGTGAATAAACAAATTTTATTTTTACTTGTACATGTTAAAGAAATAAAATAATAATAAAAATAAAACTGTAATACTAAACTGTATAGCCACTAGATATCTGCATAGCCTTTTATATAAATATACAGGCTGTAATATCTAGATGGTGAAACAAGACTTGATTTGTAATAGTTTCAAATAGTTTTTATTAGTTTTCATTTTAAAGTCATAGTTAAATAAAAGTACTTTTTTAAAAAGTTCCAACGGTTCACCGGCATGGGATTGTAGGTGGGGGAGTGAATGTAAAGTGTTCTCTTCCACCCTCAATACCACAACTGAGGTGAGACCCTTGAGCAAGGCACCTAACACCCAATTGCTCCCCACTGGTCCTGGTGATGTGTTTCATGTGTGTGTGTGTGTGTGTGTGCACTTGGATGGACTAAATGCAGAGCACAAATTCAGAGTATGGGAAACCATACTTGGCCACACGTCACTCATTCACTCATTAAATGCACCTGAGTTTGACACCCCTGCTCTAAAATGTCTCCCCTTGCTCAAGCAGAGGATCCCTTCTTGTCACTCAACAGCAAAAGAGATGAAAGCAGATATGAATTGTTTATTGCTGTCCCACTGTGACCCTTGTCTAACATCGTAGGAGATTTATTGTCTCCAAACTCTTCCCCCAGACCTAATCTGTGCTCTCCAGCTTTGTAGACACAGAATGTGTCTTCCAAAAAAAAAGGCACCAACATTTGCAGAATCCTCCATCATCACCCACACACTAACCACACTGGTAGGAGGCTCCAGTGCTACAATTCAGCTCTTAAAATCAGAAATCCACCAGGCCTCTGCTCCTTCCTGAAAACTGTTGCTATAGAATTTTTTTTTTGTGAAGGTCATTAGCGACTGATATTGCGGTACCGTAGATATAGAGAACAGGGGACCAGCGGCAAAGCCACTCCCCGTGAAACCAGATGCTGAGGGGGCAGGGAGGGCAGGGCTCGAGAAGGGAGCGGCCAGATAAGGAGAGAAGCAGGAGAGTAAACATTAGCACGACTGATGAGACAACACAGCGGCTGCTTTCTGCTACTATTTCATTGTGCTTTGACATGCAATCCTCTTGTCATGGGGAAATGCATAGAATCAGCGGGCTAAAACAGAAATGGGTAAAATGTTGAATCAATAAGCAATTGTCAGTAAGCTAAAAGCATCGGACATTTCACCTTTGCTTGTGGGGGGAAGGGACTTTATTGCCATTATCTGATGATGGGAAGGTGAATATAGCCTCTGCATGAATTAAATGACGTTAGTTGCAGATAGGCAGGCTGAAGCATCCATCACTCGACTGGCAGACAGTTATGTATAGCGTAGCACTGGTGTAGAAATATTTAAGATTAAAAACATTCAGCTCAAGAAATAACCAGTAATCAATCACGTACATATATATTCTGGTGAATTTTTGTCAACCAAATCAATGGCAGAGTATGAAATAAACCTTTTTGCCCGCCCACCCCATTTTATTTTATTGTATATTTGACAGTTCATATAAAAACACAAAATATTTTAATATTATTAAATATTTTATATTATAGTTTTTTTGGAATCCGTTTGTTGACGCCCTAGTTGCAGTATAAAGTTTTAGTTTAGTTCATTTTAGTTATTTTTGTACTTCAACTTAAACTAAATGAAAAATGTTGCCTTGGCAAAAAAGTTTATTTTTTGAATATTTTTTTCACTTAATGTTATTTGCACAATGAAATTTTGTGTGCTTTTAGTTACACTAATAACCCTGCCCTAGAGTTCCTAACAATATTGCCCCGTATTTGTCACTAAAGAAAAAATAGTACCCGGAAGACGTTTACGTTCACAACCACCCTACATAAGTTTAACTAAATTTAAGCAACCTTAAGACGTCCCTTAATATGTAACGGTCACTCTATGCCCCCCTCGTGGCAGTCAGAATGACTTGAATTTGTTTGGAATTTGTTTCCTGCAAGCACAAGCATTTACCCACTCTTGAACAGAGTCCGCGGGTGTCCGAAATCAAATACTCCCCTACTATATAGTATGCAAAAAACAGTACGCCAAAAGAGCAGTATGTCAGAATTCATAGTATTCGAAAAACAGTACCCGGATGACCTACTACTTCCGCAGGGATTCTGAGGGTGGATTCATGGACCACTTTCTATCCATGAAGCGGCAGTGAAGCAGACACAACCGATACTGGGTCACTTTAACAGATAACATGTCGATGTATACAATCTGAATTACCGTGCATACTTCCCTAGTATAACTATATACAGGTGCATCTCAATAATTAGAATGTCGGGAAAGTTCATTTATTTCAGTAATTCAACTCAAATTGTGAAACTCGTGTATTAAAAAATTCAATGCACACATACTGAAGTAGTTTACGTCTTTGGTTCTTTAATTGTGATGATTTGGCTCACATTTAACAAAAACCCGCCAATTCACTATCTCAACAAATTAGATTATGGTGACATGCCAATCAGCTAATTAATTAAAAACACCTGCAAAGGTTTCCTGAGTTTTCAAAATGGTCTCTCAGTTTGGTTCTTTAGGCTACACAATCATGGGGAAGACTCCTGATCTGACAGTTGTCCAGAAGACAACCATTGACACCCTTCACAAGGAGGGTAAGCAACAAACATTCATTGCCAAAGAAGCTGCTGTTCACAGAGTGCTGTATCCAAGCATGTTAACAGAATGTTGAGTGGAAGGAAAAAGTGTGGAAGATAAAGATGCACAACCAACCGAGAGAACTTTGTTCTTTGCCTTATGAGGATTGTCAAGCAAAATGTATTTAAGAATTTGAGTGAACTTCACAAGGAGTTGGACTGAGGCTGGGGTCAAGGCATTAACAGCCACCACACACAGACGTGTCAAGGAATTTGGCTACAGTTGTCGTATTCTCTTGTTAAGCTACTCCTGAACCACAGACAACGTCAGATGCGTCTTACCTGGGATAATGAGAAGAAGAACTGGACTTTTGCCCAGTGTCCAAAGTCCTCTTTTCAGATGAGAGCAAGTTTTGTATTTCATTTGGAAATTTCCTAGAGTCTGGAGGAAGGGTGGAGAGCTCATAGCCCAAGTTGCTTGAAGTCCGTCCAGTGTTAAGTTTCCACAGTCTGTGATGAGTTGGGGTGCAATGTCATCTGCTGGTGTTTGTCCATTGTGTTTTTTTAAAACCAATGTCACTGCACCCTTTTACCAAGAAATGTTGGAGCACTTCATGATTCCTTCTGCTGACCAGCTTTTTGAAGATGCTCATTCATTGATTTGCAGTAAAAAAAAAAAAAAAAAAAGGATTTGCACCTGCCCACACGCCAAAAGCTCCAAAAGTTGGTTAAATTACCATGGTGTTGGTGTGCTTTACTGGCCAGCAAACTCACCAGACCTGAAAACCATAGAGAATATATGGGGTATTGTCAAGAGGAAAATGAGAATCAAGAGACCAAAATATGCAGATGAGCTGAAGGCCACTGTTAAAGAAACCTGGCTTCCATACCACCTCAGCAGTGCCACAAACTGATCACTTCCATGCCACGCCGCACTGATGCAGTATTTCATGCAAAAGGAGCCCCTACCAAGTTTTGAGCACATGTACAGTAAATGAACATACTTTCCAGAAGGCCAACAATTCACAAAAATTATTTTTTTATTGGTCTTATGAAAGTATTCTAATTTGTTGAGATAGTGAAATCATCACAATTAAAAGAACCAAATACTTAAACTACATCAGTCTGTGTGCACTGAATTTATTTAAAACACAAGTTTCACAATTTGAGTTGAATTACTGAATAAATGAACTTTTCCACAACATTCTAATTTATTAAGATGCACCTTTAGAAACCATACCTTAACGGTTGTGAAGTAAATTCAAATTCAAATGTAGTACCTACTCAGACAGTACACGATTTCGGACGCACCAAGTGTGATGGATTAATGATGAACACACTGCTACCTGAATAGGATAATTGACTGCCATTACTTTTGGAAGGAGACTATGGGCCCTATTTTAATGATCTAAACGCATGGTCTAAAGCGCACGGCGCTATTGCGCTTAGGGCGTGTCCGAATCCACTTTTGCTAGTTTAAAGACGGGAAAAACGGTCGGCGCGCCCGGCTCATGGTCTAAAAGGGTTGGCCCTATTCTCTTAATGAGTAATGGGTGTGTTTTTGGGCATAATGTGCAATAAACCAATTAGAGTCTCATCTCCCATCCCCTTTAAAAGCCAGTTGCGCTCGCGCCATGGTGGGTTTGTTATTTACATGGCGGAATTTAATTTTTCATTTTTAAAAATGTTTGTGTGCTGCTGTGTGTCTCTGTGTGTAATAAGCAAAGTGTACGTTGTGCACCCATCTATAGGTGCATATTACTAACGTGCTTTTTAAATAACCAAGAAAAAATATTGCGCCCGACTTTAGACCAGGTTTGAGTTGGTCAATGGCGCAGTCTATTTCAATTGCCTCAAAATAGCAACACACCAACAATGCACCTGAACACACCTCTTTTTCAGACCAGCACAATCGGCGCACAAATGGGTGCAAATGCATTAGCTATTTAAACAACGCAGCGCAGGATGTGACAATGACAACTGCATCGGGCTGAAACTAGCAAAAAACACAGCATTGCGCCGGGTGTATGATAGGGCCCATTAAGTCTACGACTACTGTGTTAAACAGAATAAATAATTATAATTTTCCGCGCCAAAACAAAACAGAAGAACAGGTGATTGAGATGACGTTAAGACAAATATCACTGCCATTTTTACTTTGCACTTATATTTTATCGGCATGCATGGCCCATGCCACATCTGTCCATCTTTACTGTGCCAGTTGAGTGAAATTCTGAAACAACTGGGAATTCCAAAATTCAAACCAAAACACGCTCGGCCATTGATGTATGGTTTGTTAGGACAGGACAATATTTGGCCGAGATACAACTATTTGAAATCTGAGGGTCAAAAAAATCTAAATACTGAGAAAATCTCCTTTAAAGTTGTCCAAATGAAGTTCTTAGTTGTGCATATTACTAATCAAAAATTAAGTTTTGATATATTTACAGTAGAACATGATCTTTACTTAATATCCTAATGATTTTTGGCATTAAAAAAAATCTATAATTTTGACCCATGCAATGTATTGTTGGCTATTGCTACAAATATCCCTCAGCGACTTAAGACTGCTTTTGTGCTCCAGGGTCACATATGTTTCTTGCTTTTCTAAGGTGGAAATGCTTGAGCGGAAATACGGAGGCCGCTTCATAACCCGCCATGCAGCGCGCACCATCCAGACAGCTTTCCGCCAATACCAGATGAACAAGAACTTTGAGCGCCTCAGGAGCTTGATGTCGGAGAACCGCATGACCCGCAGGATCCTTCTGTCCAACATGAGGATGCAGCTTTCCTTTGAGGGGCCTGAGAAAGCCCACGGCTCTGTTTTGGAGGGGAGGCGAATGTCTCTCCTGGACGACGTCAGCCAAGTAGGAGGCAGTATGGTGCAGGCCGGAGAGATGGTTCCAGTCATTTTGGAAGCCCCAGAAACTCAAAACGACTTGACAGACACAATCACAGAGCTAGAGGACACTTTCTCAAGGCAAGTGAAGTCATTGGCGGAGTCGATCGATGACGCACTGAACTGTCGTAGTCTGCACAAAGAGGAGATGCATCCCGAGCAAGCGCTTTGTGAAGAGGGCATGCAGCCGGATGATGAGCCCCATGAGCAGCACAAGCTGGATGAGATCTGTGATGTGACGCTCTTCATCGATGAAGAGGAGCTCTCTCCACTGGTTCAGCCTTCCAGCTCCGCGTCTGAGCAGCACATGCAGGCTATCGGCTGGTCCATGGACGCCAAGGAGGACAAGGTGGACACAGACACTCCTTCCCTCGAATGCCAGGGGCCAGAGTTACCCCTGCTGACCATCGAGCCTCCCAGCGACAGCTGCACAGATGTAAGCGGTCGCTCTGAGCATGGTTTGCTCCAGCCACTAAATATTCACGAACGGACTGTAGCAGGCCCCCAGGCAAGTCCCAAACCAGTCGCACATGGACTACCTCCTAGAGTCCCCTCGCTCTCTGGAGACGAAGAGCCGCTTCGACACCGGCAGCTGGAGAGCCACCTGGCCACCAACGGCAGCCGGCAGAGCAAGTCCGAGTCAGACTTCTCAGACGGAGACAATGACAGCATCAACAGCAATTCAAACTCCATTGACACGATAAACTCAGAACTGCCATCTAGAGACGAGAGTCTCAGCAAACAGACCTACCACAAAGACACTCGCAACAGCTGGGACTCTCCGGCCTTCAGCAGCGATATCATGCGCAAGAGACAATACCGCATCGGCCTCAACCTCTTCAATAAGTATGTATTTCAGTCATTACATATAAATATTATATTTTTATATTTTATTTTTATATTTTCCTTCAGCCTTATCTTTTTTATTATTATTTCATTTGTTTTTTAGGTGTATTTCCACCAATTTTATCACCAATTTTATCGTAATTTAGAATTAGTGGGACTCTAGAGGGAATTATATAACTTTCAAGAAGTCACATTTTCACAGTAGCAGGCCAGTGACTGCAGGATCTTTAACGATTACTTTCAGTTCAGAATACGCAATTACAGCCTAGCAAACCAACAGTCATTTATCCTAAAACATCATGTTATTTATGCCCCAAAACAGTAAGTTTGTAATTCATGTACTGTGTAAATTGAATAGATACTTTGAGTAAATTCAGGTGTAATTACTTTTGCTGAGCCTTATATAATTCAATGAAACATTTAACTTTTCATTTTCAAAACATGTTTTGTGCCAACCCTGTTATGTATTCAAAATGTTTTAGGGTTAAATGTTTCCCGGTTGATGATCAATGATCAAAATGATCAAAACTGGCCAGGATTGGTCTTGGTTAGCAAATAATACTGCATCACATCTCCGATTGGGCCCCAAACCCTTATTGAGCTTGATGAGGAAAATAACGAAGACTGTAAGAGAGATGTTTGTTTCATCTGGTCCTAAAAGACGTATGATGTCTGAAATATCAAAGCATTTTTATATAACTGTGAAATGCCACAGCATAACAGAAACTGTAGAAACATAATCTGCAACGAAAAGGCATTTTAGACTA
>JADLZN010009429.1:0-124017 GCA_018155175.1 Sinocyclocheilus anophthalmus | reverse complement strand
TTTGTAATTCTGAGTTTACATCTCACAATTGACTTGTAAGACACAAAGGAATTGTAAGAACTGTCAGAATTGCTTGAAACAAAGTCTGAATTGTGAGAAAATTAAAGGGGTCATATGATGTTGCTAAAAAGACATTTTTTTGTATTTGGTGTAATGAAATGTTTTTGTGCGGTTTAAGGTTCAAAAAACACTTATTTTCCACATACTGTACATTATTTCTCCTCTATGCCCCGCCTTTCTGTAAATTTTTAAAAGCTCATCGGTCTGAAAAGCGAGGTGTGCTGTGATTGGCAGTTCAGTGGGTTGGGGTTGATGGGGCCGAATCCCTCAAGCATGTGACGGGACAAGGTACGCCACTTACCATACTGTGATCCCGGCTGGACGAAGAGACCAAACAATGAAAAACCATGATAATCAGGATTTGTTGCATTCTGTATAACATCCTTCTGATGAAATGTTATTACTGTCTTTTTTAGCGCTAAACTCTAACCCCGTCTGCAGTTGTGATCGGAAGAAATAAAAAAAACACCAAGCAACTACTCTACACTGCTCAAAACTCGCGTTGAATCGTCAGTGGCAAATTCTTTAAAAATAAAAAAACTTACTTACAGTCTGTGAGTAAGAACAGCCGGCATTGTAGTCTACTCTCCAGTATCAGGAAACAGTCCTCCATAAAAATGCGCTGCACACATCTGAATAATTGGGTTGAAGTGTTCTGGAACAGTGTTATAAATTCAACTTAACCACTGAAGCAACAACAAAGTAGTTCGCTTTCACAATGAAACACACAGCATCTTCACAACATGGCAGCGGCGGGGACTAGCGGTGGACAGCAAGAATAAAAGTTACGGCTTCTTTCTTTGCGTGAACATGTGGGCGGCGTTATGCAAATCTTCCACATAGTGACGTAGACATGTGGAGGCATGTTAGAACAAGCCGTTTTAGGAGGGCGTGGACAAGTCTTAAATTTATAAAGAATATCTCTTTGGGTTTGTGACTTTAGTCTTTGCAACTTTAGGTAACTTATCTATTCACGAATAGTTTGTAACACTCCAAAGAGAAAGGCAAACTTGAATTTGCATCATATGACCCCTTTAAAAGTCTGAATGACTGAAAAGTTGCAATTACACTTTTAATTGTTTTAGATGGTGACCTAAGGTTCTTTCTGTTAACGTGTTTCTCTCTCTCAGCGGTGAACCTGATCAATAACCTGCTGCAGGTGGTGGTGAGACGCAGGTTCAGTGTTGGCAAAGCCATGGGTCATCCATGGTTTCAGGTCTGGTGACGTTCTCCAAAACCCAAATGCCATCAGGTTTAAGTCATTGCAGGACATTGACTGGATGTACAGTCTGATTTCTGCGTATCTCGTCTGTTTCTCCCGCTGCAGAACTTCCAGATGTGGTGTGACCTGCGTGAGTTTGAGCAGCGGATGGGATATCGCTATCTCACGCATGAGGCGGATGACGAGCGCTGGAGAGCCCACGCTCTGGAGAAAGGCCTCAGTTTCCCACAACATTTAGCAGCAGCAGCAGAAGCAGCAGAAGCAAATGAAGAGCAGAAACAACAGCCAGCAGCCACTTAGATTTTACATGAATATAACTGTGAATATTGTACTATATCAGCAAATGTGAATATGCTGTGTTGTATATCTAATTATTTAGGTTTGATTTAATGTTTGAAATGTGTTTCAATAAAATAAGAAGAGATTAACCATGAGTTTGTTTTTCTCAGAAACTGCAAGTACCATGTTAAATTAATAGAATAAATGAATACAATAGAACTTTTTATATTATATTATATTATCAGGCTAACCATTTTAACAATACTTTTTTTAAGTTGTTGCTGTCAATTATAAATTAATTATTTGATGATATGATTTTTTATTAGATTTAATGTTTAAATTAAACAAAATCCAGTGATATTAACCAATCGGTCTCACCGTTGCCTTCAGTGCGTTTGCAAAAGTTCCCCCGGGACTCTTATTTTATTAACGTAATTTTCTATTCCCTTACTAGGACTTTTATTCTATAAATTTTATTTGCGCGGAACTTCCGCTTTCGTTGGCGTCGGCGTGCGAGCCAGAGATGGACACAAACAGAACTGCGAAGGTGTGAATATATGAACTAAATAATTATTATTTTGAAAATACTGATATGAATACTAAACAGCGATTAAAACATGAAACTTTAATAACGTTTACTAAATATGAAAGTGTTACAATTATTTGTTAGGTCAGCTGCAATAACGTCTTTCATAAAAGTCATATTTAAGTTCCTTTTATTGATTAAATCATAATCACCAGCATAATTTCCATATCGTGTTATCATTGGTGAGTTGCATAGTTATTTACCTCTTCATTTACGTGCTGTTGTAGTCTTGCACTTTATATTTCGACTCATGGAAACTGTCAAACATATTCAGGAATATTACTGGACATTATTATAGTTATTAATGTCTGCATTTAGGCAGCTGGCATGACATGCTTATTATTTTTTGCATGCAGTTTATTATATGGTGATATACAGTATTTGGTATTTTTAGGTGCAATGGCCAAAAACTATGGTAAAACATTCATAGAAGCAGCTAAGTATCATTATATACATTTAATTAATTAATTTATTTATTTATGAATTATCACATAATCATATATGCATTAAATATTTTCATTTTTAAAAAATGAATTTGTCACACTGCAGATTTAAGTGCACTGCAAAAGGATGATTCAAATGCTTAAAAACGTATCTAATCAATATTAACTATTGACTTTCTCTTAAACATTAGATGCATGCAACATTAAAAATTGTCCAAGTCATTCGTGTGTTTGCGCAGCTGGAGTTTGCGGTGCAGATGTCATGTGACAGCTGTGTTAATGCAGTAAAGGGCGTCCTGGAGAAAGACCCGGGTGAGTCAAGCACAGCATCAAACCCTTTGCTTGCTCTTACAGCGCCCTGCAGTGAAATCCAGTACTTACTGCCGGAGCATGTCATACTTACTCACGCAAAAAAATAATGCATTTTTGTAGCATTTGTGCAGTGAAGAAGTCTTGTAAACTCCAGAAAAAAACCGGCCACAACAGGCTTACGCTATTTTTATTTAACTTTTTAACTAACTTAAAAAATGTAGGTGCACGTTCAAAATTTTAGGAGCACCTTATAATCAATAATCCAAAATTTGATCAAAAATGTGCCTTCCCATTACGAGGTGATATTTGACTCCTTAAAGCGATTTACAGGGAATTTAGTTTTTACCTTTGTAATGGCATTTTTCTAACTTTATTAAACGTATGTAATCTTTTATGTCAAAATCAAAAAATATATATTTATAAGCTTTTTAAAATTATTATTAAAACCGCAGCATAAGAACAAGTAGAATAAGAAGAATAATTTACTAATCAAATGAAATCAGTATTAAATTAATTTGTACAGAGGTGGCAAAGAAGAACACAAAAGTGGCATGTAGGTACATTTACAGACATTTACAGAGGCTCAGAGGTGGCAGTTAAAGACAGTAAATTTCTCAATTCTTACTTTTTCTCAAAATTACAATTTTATATTTCTCAATTCTTTTTCCCCAAAATTACAAGTTTATATTTCTCAATTGTTACTTTTTTCTCAAAATTAAAATTTTATATTTATCAATTCATACTTTTTTTCTCAAAATTACAATTTTATATTTATCAATTCATACTTTTTCCTCAAAATTACAAGTTTATATCTCTCAATTCATACTTTTCCCTCAAAATTACAAGTTTATATTTATCAATTCATACTTTTCCTCAAAATTACAAGTTTATATCTCTCAATTCATACTTTTCCCTCAAAATTACAAGTTTATATTTATCAATTCATACTTTTCCTCAAAATTACAAGTTTATATCTCTCAATTCATACTTTTCCCTCAAAATTACAAGTTTATATTTATCAATTCATACTTTTCCTCAAAATTACAAGTTTATATCTCTCAATTCATACTTTTCCCTCAAAATTACAAGTTTATATTTATCAATTCATACTTTTCCTCAAAATTACAAGTTTATATCTCTCAATTCATACTTTTCCCTCAAAATTACAAGTTTATATTTATCAATTCATACTTTTCCTCAAAATTACAAGTTTATATCTCTCAATTCATACTTTTCCCTCAAAATTACAAGTTTATATTTATCAATTCATACTTTTCCTCAAAATTACAAGTTTATATCTCTCAATTCATACTTTTCCCTCAAAATTACAAGTTTATATTTATCAATTCATACTTTTCCTCAAAATTACAAGTTTATATCTCTCAATTCATACTTTTTCCTCAAAATTACAAGTTTATATCTCTCAATTCATACTTTTTCCTCAAAATTACAAGTTTATATCTCTCAATTCATACTTTTCCCTCAAAATTACAAGTTTATATTTATCAATTCATACTTTTCCTCAAAATTACAAGTTTATATCTCTCAATTCATACTTTTCCCTCAAAATTACAAGTTTATATTTATCAATTCATACTTTTTTTTCTCAAAATCATTTTATATTCTAAATTCGTTTGCCCCAAAATTACTAGTTTATTTCGCACTATTACTTTTTTCTCAAAATTAACATTTTATTTATGCAATTCTACTTTTCTCAAAAATTACAAGTTTATATGTAGTAAATTCATACTTTTTTCTCCAAATTGACATTTTAGATTTATCAATTCCTACTTTTTTTCACAAAAGTAAAATTTAATTCTCAATATTAATTTTTCATCAAAATTTACAAGTTTATATGTATACAATATATTTTTTCTCAAATTACAAGTTTATATTTACAATATACTTTTTTTCTCCAAATTACAATTTTATATTTCGACAATCTTTTTCCCCAAAATAAAGCTTATATTTCTCAAGTGCGAATTTTTCTCAAATTACCATATGTTATTATTGACAATCAGACGTTTTTCTCAAAATTACTAGTTTATATTTCTCAATTCATACTTTTTTCTCAAAATTACTAGTTTATATTTCTCAATTCATACTTTTTTTCTCAAAATTACAAGTTTATATCTCTCAATTCATACTTTTTCCTCAAAATTACAAGTTTATATTTATCAATTCATACTTTTTCCTCAAAATTACAAGTTTATATCTCTCAATTCATACTTTTCCCTCAAAATTACAAGTTTATATTTATCAATTCATACTTTTCCTCAAAATTACAAGTTTATATCTCTCAATTCATACTTTTCCCTCAAAATTACAAGTTTATATTTATCAATTCATACTTTTCCTCAAAATTACAAGTTTATATCTCTCAATTCATACTTTTCCCTCAAAATTACAAGTTTATATTTATCAATTCATACTTTTCCTCAAAATTACAAGTTTATATCTCTCAATTCATACTTTTCCCTCAAAATTACAAGTTTATATTTATCAATTCATACTTTTCCTCAAAATTACAAGTTTATATCTCTCAATTCATACTTTTCCCTCAAAATTACAAGTTTATATTTATCAATTCATACTTTTCCTCAAAATTACAAGTTTATATCTCTCAATTCATACTTTTCCCTCAAAATTACAAGTTTATATTTATCAATTCATACTTTTCCTCAAAATTACAAGTTTATATCTCTCAATTCATACTTTTCCCTCAAAATTACAAGTTTATATTTATCAATTCATACTTTTCCTCAAAATTACAAGTTTATATCTCTCAATTCATACTTTTCCCTCAAAATTACAAGTTTATATTTATCAATTCATACTTTTCCTCAAAATTACAAGTTTATATCTCTCAATTCATACTTTTTTCTCAAAATTACAATTTTATATTTCTCAATTCTTACTTTTTCCTCAAAATTACAAGTTTATATCTCTCAATTCATACTTTTCCCTCAAAATTACAAGTTTATATTTATCAATTCATACTTTTCCTCAAAATTACAAGTTTATATCTCTCAATTCATACTTTTCCCTCAAAATTACAAGTTTATATTTATCAATTCATACTTTTCCTCAAAATTACAAGTTTATATCTCTCAATTCATACTTTTTCCTCAAAATTACAAGTTTATATTTCTCAATTCTTACTTTTTTTCTCAAAATTACATTGTATATGTCTCAAATTCTACTTTGTCTTCAAAAATTACAAGTTTAAGATTCTCAATTCATACTTTTCTCGAAAAATACAAGGTTAGTATTTCTCAAATGAATACTTGGACTCAATGACATAGTTTATCTTCTCAATTGTATCTTTGTCTCATTGAATTACAAGTTATATTGATATTTCTTTTTCTTCAAATTACAAGGTTTATAGGATCCGTTCTATTTTTAACAAATACAAGTCTAGATTTCTCAATTGTTACTTTTTTCTCAAAATTAAAATTTTATATTTCTCAATTGTTACTTTTTTCTCAAAATTAAAATTTTATATTTCTCAATTGTTACTTTTTTCTCAAAATTAAAATTTTATATTTCTCAATTGTTACTTTTTTCTCAAAATTACAAGTTTATATCTCTCAATTCATACTTTTCCCTCAAAATTACAAGTTTATATTTATCAATTCATACTTTTCCTCAAAATTACAAGTTTATATCTCTCAATTCATACTTTTCCCTCAAAATTACAAGTTTATATTTATCAATTCATACTTTTCCTCAAAATTACAAGTTTATATCTCTCAATTCATACTTTTCCCTCAAAATTACAAGTTTATATTTATCAATTCATACTTTTTCCTCAAAATTACAAGTTTATATTTCTCAATTCATACTTTTTTCTCAAAATTAAAATTTTATATTTCTCAATTGTTAATTTTCTTCAAAATTACAAGTTTATATTGATCAATTCTTACTTTTTTAAAAAATTACAATTTTATATTTCTCAATTCTTACTTTTTCCTCAAAATTACAAGTTTATATTTCTCAATTCATACTTTTTTCTCAAAATTAAAATTTTATATTTCTCAATTGTTACTTTTTTCTCAAAATTAAAATTTTATATTTATCAATTCATACTTTTTTTCTCAAAATTACAAGTTTATATTTTACAATTTTTATCTTTTTTCTCAATTTAATTACAAGTTTATATTGATCTATTCTTACTTTTTTCTTCAAAATTACAAGTTTATATTGATCAATTCTTACTTTTTTAAAAAATTACAATTTTATATTTCTCAATTCTTACTTTTTTTCTCAAAATTACAATTTTATATTTCTCAATTCTTACTTTTTCCTCAAAATTACAAGTTTATATCTCTCAATTCATACTTTTTTCTCAAAATTAAAATTTTATATTTCTCAATTGTTACTTTTTTCTCAAAATTACAAGTTTATATTTCTCAATTCATACTTTTTTCTCAAAATTAAAATTTTATATTTATCAATTCATACTTTTTCCTCAAAATTACAAGTTTATATCTCTCAATTCATACTTTTTCCTCAAAATTACAAGTTTATATCTCTCAATTCATACTTTTTCCTCAAAATTACAAGTTTATATCTCTCAATTCATACTTTTCCCTCAAAATTACAAGTTATATTTCTCAATTCTTATCTTTTTTCTCAATTTAATTACAAGTTTATATTGATCTATTCTTACTTTTTTCTTCAAAATTACAAGTTTATATTGATCAATTCTTACTTTTTAAAAAAAATTACAAGTTTATATTTCTCAATTCTTACTTTTTTCCTCAAAATTACAAGTTTATATTTATCAATTCATACTTTTCCTCAAAATTACAAGTTTATATTTATCAATTCATACTTTTCCTCAAAATTACAAGTTTATATTTCTCAATTCTTACTTTTTTTCTCGCAATCTGCGTTTTCGTTAATTCCCCTCCCAATTATTTTTCCCCTAGATGTTTCTTCAGAGTTTATATTCTACAATTCTTACTGTTTTAATATTTTTATATAAAATGTAAATTTATATTTAGATTTATATAACGTTTTATTTAGTTTACATCTCACAATTGAGGTTTTTTTTATCACACAAAATAAATAATTAAAGTACTTTGCGACGTTTTATCTCAACACTTCGACTTCTCTTTCAGACTTGTGAGTTTATATTCGGAATTCTGAAAAAATTGGGAATTGTGACATAAAAAGTCCAGTACCTTGTAATGTAGGCTACCTATTCCAAATAACAAAACACATTCAAATGCATTCATTTAGATGAAGCAACAAAGGTCTAAATTTTGAGATGAAAAGTTGCGGATACATTGTTTATTTTATTTTTTTCTCCCGGACTGAAACCAATTCCATGTCTTCATTGCATATGTGTGTGTGTTAGGAGGTTCAGTAGGGGCAGTAGACCTGGCTAAGGAGCAGGTTTGGTGGAGACGGCGCTCACTCGTTACAGGGCCAGCGGCGATTGGAAAGCACAGGCAGAGGGCCGTCATGAGGGAATGGGAGGCTCAGAGACACGGTGAGACCTCAAACGCTTGAGTTGACTGCTGTGAAACAGGCCTAATGTTATATCCGCGTGTGTGGTGTGTGTGTGTGTGTGGTGTGTGTGGGTATGTGTGTGTGTGTATCAGACCTTGGGCGCTGGATTGGCGATGGGTCAGTGGGGCGGGGCTGGCAGGGTGTGGTGCAGATTCATGCAGATGGCACAGGATCGCTGTTTGATTGAAGGCACAATTTGACGGACATGACGCACGGAGCTACGGCCTGCATGTGCATGAACTGGGGCGATCGGACACAGGACTGCAAGGGTATCACGACGACCCTTGACCTTCAACCTTTAGATCACAAGGCCCATTAGAGAGCGTGTCGGCAGCGTGCATCAGTCTGTGTTTGTCATAATGGGTTTAAAAGGCATGAAATCCTAGATTTTGATGATTAAGATGAGATCTGGTGATCATGTGTCAAACTGAAGTCGTATTTCACTAAAAATCTTACCCTGAAAAACAAAATGCACACTGCATAACCTCATCTGTAGCTGAAATCAGTGCAGCGAAATACTTTTTTGCATGCGTATGGCTTTGTCTTGCAGAGTTTTTGCAATATAATCATTATTATATACGTGTTCTCTCAGCTGTGGAGATCATTTCAATCCATTCAGGAAACAGCATGGAGCTCCTCAGGACTCAGAGAGGGTACGTTCATTTTTTACATTTTAGTTCTATGCACAAGCCATGGGCTTCACAAAGATTTCTATTGTTATTCACCAAGAGGAAATGATTATTTGGCACATTCTGACCTTATGTAGTGCACAGTGTCACACTTGATGGGGAAAGGTCTCACTTTGGAACTTGTTTTGAATTACATGTTTGAAACCAACATACAAAACCACTGTCGGAGAGAAAACACATTTGTGTTTTTATAAACCTTATAGTTGCTAAGATGACAACTAGCCCCGGTGTATATTATATCCAAGCCTAAGTTGTATTTTATGGCATAATGTCCAAAAAAACTCTGTCTATTGTGGTAGACGACAGCAGAGTTTTGTTCTTATATACATTTAATTTTTAATAAATGCATGTTCTATATTTAATTATCTATTGTCTTTTTATGGGTCTTGTTTATTATTCAAAACTACCACACCACATTTTATTTATTTTTACATTGTTATTAGTATGGAATATAATTGTTATTTATTATTTATTTTTTATAATTTTAATATAATTTAATTTATTATTAATTCTGTGATTAAAACAAGCAATTTTATTATTTTATATACTTTTTTTTTTTAAGCATTTACTGTGGCTAGATAAGCAGTAAAGCATTATTTAATATACATGCATATACTTTTTTTTCTAGATTAAGGCTCATTTACAAGCATTTTATTATTTTTATATTTTAGTTTAAGCAATTCTTTATTTATATCTTATCTATATCTGTATGTGATTATTAATAATGAAATGTTTTGATTATTAATGTTTATAATACTATTTATATTACATTTCACAGAATTTAGTAAATTCCCTTTTTGCTTTATTTTGTTTTGGTTAGGGTTATATATTCTATTCTGACTAACACTGACTTGGCAAATGAAGTGACTGGAGGTGGTCTGCAGTAATGCTGTGTCTCTGTCTGGTCTCTAGCATGTAGGAGATCTGGGGAATATCACAGCTGGTCCTGATGGCAGAGCTTCATTCCGGCTAGAAGACTCTCAGATCAAGGTAATGAAATCATTAAGATCTCTAAATACAGTCTCGTGTTGCTCTATAAGCTGATAGGAAGAGCAGAGCAGAGCAGTCAGGTGTGTGTTTATAAAGCCTACGGTAGAGTGTTTGGAAGTACAGTAATTATATAAAGCCTCTGTTATTATGTTAATTACACTGACTAACTTCTCTGTCTCTACGTTCATGGTCACACCTCTCTTTTGAACACTTTTATCATTCTGTGTCATTGAAAATAATCATGCACAGATCTGAGCAGGGTTATTATTATGCAAGCTTGTTTCCGCCACTGAATGAAAAATAAAAAATTTAATTGCAACGTTTTTTTATTTCTCACATTATGAGTTTATTTCTCTGAATGGGTGATATAAACCATAGTCAGATTCTAAAATAAAAGTCAAAAAAGTCAGAATTGTGGGGATAGAAAGTCAAAAAGGATTGTTTTATTTCTTAGCTGTGGGGGAAATGGGCTTTCATTATTATTATATAGAAAAAAATACCACTGAAAGTAAAATAGAAAAAAAAACGATTTTCATACTTAAAATTAAATCTAACCACTTGGCTTATTTGTATTTCAGGTAGAGGCAAAGGCAAATTTCTCATTTCATTTGAGTTTAACTTGACGTACTTACAAAACTAAAACTGAGATCGATATGAATAAAAACTACATAGCTATATTAAACAATGATTGAATCATAATCCAAAAAAATATAAACATTTTTTAAAGTAGAATAAAGGAAAAAAAAGAAACTATATAAATAAATAAAAATACAGGAAAACATTATATTGTGAAATAGTATATGAACGTTAAAATAAAATCTTCTATTTTTTAATATACTAAAATCTAATATATTCCTGTGGATCAGAGCTGTATTTTCAGCTCATTCCTACAGTCTTTAGTGTCAACTGATCTTCAGAAATAAATACTAAGATGATTTATTATCGGCTGGAAACTGTGGCTGTTCATATTTTGGACCTGTGAATCTTTTTTTCAGAATTCTTTGATGAAAAGAAAGTTAAAAAAGAAAAGCATTTATTTAAAATAGAAATCTTTTCTAACAATATACTCTACGTTCAAAAAGTTTGGGGTCAGTACAATTTTATTCTTTCTTTTTTTGAAAGAAATGAAAACATATATTCAGCAAGGATGTGTTAAATTAAAGGGACAGCAAAGATTTATATTGTTAGAAAAGACTTATATTTTGAATAAATGCTTGTGAAACTTTGTTATTCTCACGCATCCTGAAAAACGTTATACAACAGGTTCCAAAAAATATGTGGAGCACAACTGTTGATATTTGATAATAAATCGATATGATTATGATTTCAGAAGCTCATGTGACCTTTATATGGGAGTATGGCTGAGGAAATTCAGGCTTTGCATCCAGAAAATAAATTATATTTTAAACGATCCATTAAAAATATAAACCATTATTTTTATGTAAGAACATATTTCACAACATTACACTTTTTTTTCTGTATTTTTATCAAATAAATGCAGCCTGTGTGAAAAAGAGACTTATTTTAAAAACAATAATACATCTTAATCACCTCAAACTTTTGACTGAGTACATATTTATATATTATTATCTCATTGTCATATAGATGTAAATCAAAATCAAATAGTAACGTAAAACTATATAGACACAAATATCCTGAACCTAGCGTGTGGATCTGAGTTACAGGCTGTATTGATTCACCAAGGCAGTTTTTACTCTCATTGGATTAGGACGTCTTAATTTAGCCCTGTTGTGAGATGCAGGGTTATGCGGTCACAGTTTATTCTGGCAGGTGTGGGATGGATGGTCGGTCTTGGTGGTGGATTCAGGGGAGGATGCTTTGGGGCGGGTGGGAAACATCGCTGTTCAAAAAACCGGAACTCCCGGAGAGAGGTGAAGAAATTCTTATCCAGCAAATCATTATCACAGGGATATAAAAAGATACAGCTGATGCTTGTTAAATGTTTCTGTTCGTTATACAAACAGGACTGAGCTGTTTAAAGGGGTCATGTGATGTTGCTTAAAAGAACATTATTTGGTGTATTTGGGGTAATGAAATGTGTTTATACGGTTTAAAGTAAAAAAAAAAAACACACATTATTTTCCACATAATGTACATTATTGTTTCCCCTCTATGCACCGCCTTTCTGAAACGTGGTTGTTTTTTTACAAAAAGGCTCATCGGTATGAAAAAAAGCGAGGTGTGTGTGATTGGCCAGCTCCCCCCCCCCCCCCCCCCCCGTGCGTTGTGATTGGCCGAATGACTCAAGCGTGTGACGGAAATGTTAAGCCCTCACCATACTGTGATGCCCTGTCCGGCGGAGCGACGAGACAAAAACAATAAAAACCCATTACAAACGAGGCATTTGCATCCAGTGGGGACATAATTACTGATATAATGACTTATACTGTCTTTTTACACGTTGCAACGCGCCGCGTAAACATAAAACCACGTCTAAATTTGTGATTGGAGAAATGACAAACAACAGTGCTACTATACAATGCCAAAACTCCGTTTGAACGTCAGAGTGACTAATTCGTAATATGAAAACGTTACTTACACGGCTGTGAGGACAGAAAACAGCGGCATGTATTCACTCTCCCATGGATCAGGAAACAGTCCTCCTTAAATGTTGCTGCACACAGCTGAGTATTTGGCGGAGTGTTCTGGAACAGGTGTAAATACAACTTAACACTGATTTCAAGTCGTGTCCTTTGGCAAGGCCAAACAAAGTAGTTTAGCTTCACAATTGAAGACACGGCATAGTCACGGGACATGGCGGCCATGGGCTCGGCAACAACATATAACAGCCCAGAATAAAGTTACTCCTTCTTTCTTTGCGTGCACATTTGGGCGCTTCCCACATGAGTGATGTAGAAGTGAGGGCGGTTAGAACGAGCTGTTTTAGGAGGGCGTGGACCAGTCTTGAATTTTATAAAGAATATATTTTTGGGTTTGAGACTTTAGTATTTGCAATTTTAGGGATCTTATCTATTCACAAACATCTTGTAACACTCCAAAGAGAAAGGAAAATTTTAATTGCATCATATGACCCCTTTAAACTCATTAAGCCGTCTCTGATTCGTCCTCAGAAATCCCCAGTCCGGTCAGAGCTCTCTCCCTTGCTGTTTGATGTTCTGCAGTGTGCAGTGTGTGTCTGCTAAGTCCGCTCTTCTCTCTTCGGCTTTCTCAGGCTGGCCTGTGCAGTCATCGCCCGCTCCGCCGGCTTGTTTCAAAACTCCAAACAGATCTGTGCCTGTGATGGTGTGACTCTGTGGGAGGAGAGAGATCGACCCGTCGCTGGGAAAGGACGTAAAGTCACTGGCGCACCGACGGCTAATCTGTAATGGGGTGAGGATGAGACCCTCCCACGCGTCAGGGACCGCAGATGGACATAAATGAATGATAAGAGACCAAAAACGTGGCTGTCTGAAGCTGTCGTGAATGTCTTTTCAGGTTGTACTAAATGAGATTCTGAGCTGAGTTTTGATGTATTCACATGACACAAACTGTGTGAAAATGTAAATGGATGGTGTGGATATATAGTGAAATTTAACTCCAGTTATCACAGTGATTCTGTTTTACTTCAGTGTTTGATTTTACATACTGCTGCTTTGAGTTAAAAATCAAATTTGGTAACACTTTACAATAAGGCTCATTAGTTAACTACATGGACACGAAACCTGCACACTCAATTTTATTTACGGATTTATTCATTTTTTTGTTAATGCTTAGTTAATGAGAATGCAGGCGTTCACTGTTAGTTATGTTAATTCACAGCGCATAACTAATGTTAAGACGCCCGCTTCGATTAAATACTGCATTAATTAAATGTTGAACTTAAATCCGATAAAATGCTGTTGTTCTTAGTGCATAGTGTTAACTAAAGTTGTTAACTAATGAAAATTAATGTAAAGTGTTGTCTCAAAATTGTATTTAAAAAAGGTAAAAAAAAAAACAATTTATACACTGACTGGTAAAAAATTGAATGGTTTTTGAGTGTCATTTGTAAACATTTTCACTTGAAATATTATCAATTATTCTAAAAGCTCTTAAGAAATAAAAAAAAAAAAATTCTAAAATAGCACTTCTGTAATTTCACTTGAACCTGCCATTGATCTGAATTTCATTCTGATAAACAAGCTCATCAGCAGTAACCTAAAGTGGCTTCATTTAAAACATGTCATTTTTAATTATCATTTGTAATGACCATTGTTGTACAAATATTTGAAAATAAACACATAAAATAAGCTTAAATTAGCACTTGTTTATTTATATTCCACACAAAACAAAAAAGCAAAACAAAAAAAATCTGTGCTTTTGTTTGTTTTTTGGACATATACCATGCTTGCATAATGTTCTTTTTACATGGTAAATACTCTGATGCCAGTGTTGCCAGATCCCTCTAGAAAACAGCATATTCGTTTGACTCAACAAAAACCCAACTACTCATTTATAATATTAAAAAAAACCTGCCTTGTTTCTTTAAGAAAGCCCAAAAAACATGTGGCAAATGGCTAATTTATATTGAACTTAAAGGGCGTTTAAAAAAAACAACAACAAAAAAAACAAGGATGTGCAATGCATACATATGACCTAAGAGATTAAAAAATAATAATAATCTGCGGAAAATAAGTGCCGTGGCGCATTTCAAGTACTTTGAGATGCTTTCAGTTAAGTTGTATTAAATGCTTGTCTAACTTAAGAAAAAAAAACTAGATGCACGTTGTGCACGCGACACACAGTCCCCGGTGTCCGCGTGCAGGAGTGCGAGTGAATGCATCAGCGCTGCTGAAGAATGAGAGCGATTCTAAAGAACGGAAGTGGATCGACCATTTTGAAACCCCGCACCGCTTAGGTAAGATGGCAGATTCTTTGCCTCTCTCTCTATATGTTTATGTTTTCAGTGATTCAACGATCGCCGATGAAGCGCGTGATGTGGTTTACAGAGAAGCGCGCGGGGACACCCAGAAACCCCCAACCAAATGAGTCATCTAGAGATTTCTGCTGGAAAGAATGAATAGTGCACACATGGAAACACACATACGTATATAATCAAAAAGGCAAAACTAGACTGCGGTGGTGTTGATGGCAGTGTTTTGTCAGAAATAGGTTGCATCCAGTAGATCACTCGGCACGCGCTACTCGTGTTATTGAAGCCGGGGCGCTTTTCGTTTTTGAGTGGGCTTTATACGGTTTTCAGGGTTACAATGAAACTGAGGTTTGTGTCGAGAGCTGCTACATTGAGGAAGTGAATGTGTTTACATGCACTGCGCCACCAGATTGCTATGACACATTCATATTATCTATGCTGCTTAATCAGTGCTGGGAAGGTAACTTTGGAAATGTAATAGGTTACAGATTACAAGTTCCCCTATTTGAAATGTAATAAGTAGTGTAGCTGGTTTACAGTACATAAAGATGCATTACATGTTTGATTGCTTTCTAAATTAAATGCATGATTGTCAACTGTTTCTCATTTTCAAACATTTAACCCCCTCTACGTAGTACCGACATGATGCTGTCGATTCTCAAAATCCTTACGTGTAAGATTATAAAAATTATTTTAATGCGCAGCCACCACCCCAAAATCAGACTTAGCTTGTATTTTTACTTGGATCATTTGAGGTTAAATACCGATTCGGAACCATAACAAAGATGTAGTTAAAGCTGCACCTGCTTTTGAAATCAATCTTTGGGTGTGTCAAAGGATGTTCAGGAAACATGAATTCTAAACAGTGCCTTGGAAAACGGTTAATAATAATCATACTTAAAAAAAAAGCTATACCGCACCCCAAATAGGAAATAAAAACCCTTGTGAATAAGCATGTGCTCCTAAAAACTCCTTGAAAATGGTGGCCTCATTCGATCTAGTCGCATTTTGGGAGGAACCAACATGACCTGGTCCTAACTAGTTTAACCGACTTCTAACAGCAAAAGAGTTTTATTATATCTAGGTATTGCTCGTTTCTTGTGGGGGGGTCTATGTGGGTAGCTGATAGAAACATGCTAATGAATTGAATAAATCAATGACAGTCTATTGCAATGTGTATGTTGTGAAAATATTCAATGTCAACCCCTTGTATGTTAACATTGTCGGTAGTAACTAATTTAATACACATTTTTTCTCAGTAACCTGGTAAAACAATGTACGTTACATTTTTAGTTAATTAAATGAAGTAGCTCCGTTACAGTAACTAGTTATCCCCAACATGTGCTAGTAAATGTTCCTTGATTTTTCCGCGTTTTTCGTGTGCGAATAATTTGCGTGTAACGCATTAATGTGCTAGACTGGTTTAAGGCGTGGAGATCTATTGAGAGGTTGGTTCAAAACCGCTATAAATCCGTTTGATCATTTGAGTAAAAAATGTTGTTTTCTTTACCAAGGAAATGGCAAGATGGAAACTAGGGTTGAATCACCAGCGGCCTCCCCACGATACGATTTAGCACGATACAATATTATTGCGATTTTCAATTATGCGCTATTTTGCAAGTTTTTCCAACTCAACTAGTCCCAGAGGAAAACGTGACAAAACATCTGTTTTAACTAAAAGAAACAATTATCAGTTTGTTTATCTCACGCAAAAATGGGATTGTCACGCAGAACAAACAGACCACACTGCATAAAGGTGTTGTATATGCACTGGCAAACCTCAACTGTTGTATTGCGTCTACGCTGGACACCTAATGAAAGGTAAACGGGTATGCATTGCTGTGCTACTACAGGTATTTTGAAAAGTGCAACTTGAAATTGTACTAAAAACTTGTGCAGAACCTTCAGCAATTGGGGCATTTGAAAGTAAATTACTGTTAAATTAAAATTAAATTAAATAAAACATGTAGTCTTACATCTAGGGATGAAGAAATTCTGAACCCGAAACGGAAACCGAAACTTCTGAATGCACTTGGCCGAGAACCGAAACTGCTTTGTAATGATTATTTATTATTTTATTAAATATTATAAAGTAATTTTGTAAGACTTTTTAAAAATTTTACTCAATTTTAATGATACTGAATTAAAAAAAACACAAGCAATAAATAACAACACTTCACGAAAGCTAAAACACATTAAAGGACAGATTTATATTAATTATGGTAAACTTACAATAAGGTTCATTAGGTAAACTAGTAACTACTTTAGATAAAGAATAAGAAGAACAATAGTTCTTCAGCAGTATAATCTTCAGTTCATGTTATTCAACATTACTGATGCAGGATTTAAATCAAACAGTTGTGCTTGTACAGTTAATGCATCTGAAATTACAGAATAACAGTGAATAACTGTATTCATTAACTAACATTAGAAAGATGATAATACTGTAATACAAAGTATGTTCATTGTGTCATGATAGTAATACATTGAATAATGGAACGTATGAAAAGTGTAACTTAAATATTAAATATCAATCTATTATTTTATTCATTCATGTAACAGAATCCAGATGTTTATTTTTTGGACTAAATATCCAAAGCAAGTATAGTCCTACAAAAGCTATTATCACCAGGAAGCATATGAGCAGAGAATCAGCGTCAATGAACTGGTTAGCTCATTTTATCAGCGTTTCCCGGACAGCGCGAACTAGCCTACGATGGTTACAGCACAGTAGTTGTGCTACCGCAAACAGAACAGTATACTGCTAGAATGTCTTGTAGAGCGGTTATTGGAGAAGGGACTTTGCTTTCCGGTGAGCATGAGCGGTACCCGAGCGGAATCACTTCATAGATTGATAATAAAGGGGAAGTCACCAAAATGAACAGGCTGTCTCATTTAGAACTCATGTCATTTCCAAACCGGATGAGTTGCTTTATGTTGAAAATAAAAGACGATATTTGAAGCTGTGGTAATCAACAGTGGTGTGCCATTGAAGTCCATAGTAGGGTAAAAATACTATGGAAGTCAATGCAACCATCAACTGTTTGATTACCAGCAATCTTCAAAAAATCTTCTTTTATGTTCAACATAAGAAAGAAACCTATACAGGTTTGGAACGACATGAGGGTGAGTAAATGATGACAGAATTTGCATTTTGGGTGAACCGATCCAAACCGCGCAGTGACGAGGAGAGTGAAACATGCGCGCTGAACACTGCCGGGCAGGGCACGATGCAGCGCGCCATATATATTATTATTATTATTATATGTAGCCTATATTTTCGGTGCAGCCCTACTTACATCCCCTCCTTGTTTACAACTCCGCAGTAAGTAAATACGTTCCGATTGAACACGCAGGGATTCCTGCTAACTTCAGCCGATCTGCCACCCTCTTTATTGACTAACGTTACTTGGCATGTGAAGGTGACCAGCTGCCTCACAGGAAAAAAACCTCACACCACAATCTAGTGGTTGTAAAAGAAATTGATTTTATTATTCTACAGAGCTATAATAACAGATTCGCTACTGCGGTGTCGTGATCGATACAGATTGCGCGCGGAAAAGGAAAATAAGCGCGTTACTATGCTGTATCGATTTTTTCAAATGACCCTAATGAAAGCCACTATTTTCTGTTTCAAACTTTCATAGCATCTTTAGGTTATAATAACAGTAAAAATTCAAATCCAGATTTTGATTTCAAAGATTTATTATAAAATGTTAAATTTTTTCCATTGAATACATATAAACAGTTATTTTTTCATATGAAACTGTTGACACATACACAAACCTGGGTAATCCAATATGACAGCCTCGAATGGTTCATACTAATCTTATTACAGGGCACTGGAATACAAAACATTCAATCCGTCAGCGCTCCAAAATGAATAAACGGGTCAATCTTGTTAAATGCTATAAATGAAAGACGTGCCCTGTATAGTAGGATTGACACGCGGGTTGAACTAGGGTATGCAGGTCAAATTCAAACTATTGAGAGGGTGTTTTTCACCCGGCTCCTCCTCTCAGACTTGACCACACCCGCAGGTTGCCAGATGTGACGACACGACAGGAAGCGAGCACACTTGACGATGAATTCAATAGAAAGCGGCTTGTTTTCCGCCACACTGGCTAACCTGGGGTGATGAAATAAATTGGGGTAAAAATGGCAGGGGGCGGGTTTCACCCAAACCCAACACAGAGACCCATTCGGACCCGGAACGCACATGTCGAAAGGATGGAATCCCTGACTGTAGTATTGTTTTTTTCAGATAAACATAGTTATGTACTTAGCATGTTTCTAATATATTGCAAAACATATTATGCCGTATTTTTATGCGTTAGTATGAGTCAAAAAACCTTTACATAAAAAAGAAACTTCATCATGAACAGAAAAGGAACCCAAAGCATATTAGACCGGTATACATTCCAAAATGACATTTACCTTTCATTCAACTTCCAAAAGTGCATTCATTTTTGCCATGTTACATTCATTTAGTTGATTAGTGCTATACTCTGTATTACCAAAAACATAAATGGCATTAATTGACAAGCTACGCAATATCGCGTTCATAATCGAATGCGACTCATCTGCGATTATGAACGCGGATATTGATGTCAGTGATCTACGCTCTCGTGTTACATCTGAACGACGTGATGGAGATTACTAGTAATCACAGAACCGGCTTACGGCCGAGATGCGCGTGACCAAGCACATTGGATTGGATCGTGCAGCCATAAGGTTGTTTTGTGGTCACAAAGTACAAAGAGATGAAGGGAAAACTAGGATAGGCTACTATTCAAAAGCGCCCGCCATTACTGTTTTACAGTGTTTTCTTTCCCTTATCCTCGTGGAATGGTGCGCTGTGATTGGTTGAGCGAATATGTTGCATTCTGCAGAGAAGGGAGACTGGCATTTGTCGCGTTTTGGAAAGAGAGGGAGAAAACATGACAGAATAACTCGGCGGATATCGCACTTTGCGTAAAATTAAAAATGGGGTTTTCAATACCGACCATATACCATACTGATTTTGGCGGGAACTCAAATTTTTTTTTAAATGGCGTTTATTGCGTTTTGGAACCAACAAACTATTCATAGGTGAAATATTGTGGATGCAAAAACAGCATGATGTAAATATTAATCCATTTCCCGCCATGTCGAAAATTTCTTTCCCCAATTAATGGGATATAAAACTAGCAAAAAGTACAAAACAATGGTAATGTTGTTATTTTGGGCACGTCTGTAAACCATGGTATAACCATGGTGCCAAACCACTGGAAGTATTCGGTATTGCATGAAGCACCTGAGTATGATAATCAGTCACTATTCACTATTTTTCAGGTACTATAGTACCGTGATTGTCAAAAGTACCGAGTTTGGTACCAGTTGGTACTGAAATGTAAATAATGTGACAAAATGCCACGTCTGTCGGCGGATCCGATTTTATTGCTAAGATCGCTAACGAAGAATCCGCGTCGCAATGCTAGGGGAAATGCTGGTATCATCACATTTTTAACATTTCAGTACCGAACAGTATCGAAGTCAATACTTTTGACAACCCTACCATTGTACAGCCGCATTGCTTTTTTGTAAGAGAATATGTACTCTTCACTTTTCAAATTGTACGTGCACATGTTAATATGTCCTGGCTTGATATATCAGTTATTGAAATAGCATCTTTCATTAACTTCAGCACAATGGATAAGGGCCAAACGATAAAGCTCTTCGTAGGAAATCTGGCCCTGGACACCACGCAAGAAGAACTGTCAGCCATCTTTGAGTCGTATGGCCAGGTGGTTAGCTGCAGCGTCTTGAGACAGTTTGCTTTCGTACACCTGCAAGGAGAGGGTGCTGCTGAACGTGCCATCCGGGAGCTCAATGGCAGAGAGTTCAAAGGACGTAACCTTGTGGTCGAGGAGTCCCGAGGACGCCCGCTCCACTCAACAAAGGTGTTTGTGGGTAATCTGAGTAGTATGTGCACCACAGAAGATCTTCGGGAGCTGTTTCAGACCTTTGGGAAAGTTTTGGAGTGCGATAAGGTGAAAGGTAAGAGAGTATCAAGCTCTTTCAAAAACTTAATGCAAGAGTAGTCAGTCCTGCTCCTGGAGGGCTACCATCCTGCAGAGATCTAATCAAACATACCTGAACCAGCTATTTAATGTGTTCAGGATTACTAGAAAATAACAGGCAGATGTGTCGGAGCAACATAGCCATCCAGGGACAAGGTTTGCTATTCCTAATTTAAAGTATGTGTTAGAGCTCATGTAGGGCCACATGCTTCTGCATTATTCTGAGATTTACTAGCAGGACTCCATAATAAAAAAGTTGTTTTCTTCTGCAGGTTATGCCTTTGTGCACATGGAGAACAAGGAAGATGCACTGCAGGCTATTGAGGCTTTGCATGGGACCTCCTTCAAAGGACGACCGCTCTCTGTGGAGCTGTCCAAAGTTCAGCCAAGTAAGCAGACTCCAACTGGGAAAATCCCATGTGTCAGCTGTGGAAAACAGGGCCATTATGCAGGTGAATGCCCAGCTGGTAAGCCCACCCTGGAGCAGTACCAGAGCCAAGCGGCCGTGTTAGCCGCCGCCGCCGCTGCAGCTGCTGGCCTTCCACTGCAGGTTCAACAGAGTGTCCACAATTCCGTATACAACACCTCAACTTTTGACCCCACGTATGCTGCTTTGACTGGACTTACAGCTGCTGGAGCAAGGGCAGAAGGAGGAACTGCAGTGGCTCCAGCTGTGTATGGAGCACTAGCTAGTCAAGTGTATGGAACAGTTTCCAATCAGCTCTACAGTGGGACAGTTGCAAACCAGGCACTCAACTCTGGTGCTGTTGCAGCTGCTGCACAGATGTATGGCTCCATTAACCCAGCTCTCTATGGGCAAGTGACAAGTGGTGCAGTTGCAGCCGCCGCAGCTGCCGCTGGTGCATACGGTCCACAAGTTTACACGCACGCTTTAGCAAATCCAGTGTTCCTAACTGCAGCACACAGCATGGAAGCAGCAGCTGCCGTTAACTCAGCTTATACAGTAGCGCCAGCTCTCTACAGCGCTACCCCAGCTTACGGGGCTCTTGGGGCAGCTGATTCAGCAGCTTTCTTTGAAGCAGCAAGGGCGCACTACTTTGCACAAGGCCAGCAAGTGCTAGCAGAGCAACAGGCGAGCTCAAAGTCTGGAGAAAGGGACCGGAGTCCGCTAAGAAGATCTGCCCCACTGCTGCCTGACCCTATTATGAAACCATTTATGTACCAGAGGGCCAAGCGCAGAGCCTTGTTGCCTACACCTGCAGGTCGAGAGGAAGCCGCTGCACAGGAGGATGACGCTGTAGCCAGGTGAGTTGATTGCAATAAAAGAGATATAATATATGATTACAGCAAAAGTTGGTCAATTTCAAAATGTTGGCTGTTTTAGAACCGATTTACAGTGGTGGTGATGTGTGTTTGCGTGTAAATGTGTTTCTGTGTTTGTGTTTCTCTCCCTATCTAATGGTGTATAAATACGTTTGTATATGCATGTCTGTGTGATTTCTGTCTCTCTTTCCCTGTCTGCGTGGATGTGCATGTGTGTTTCCTCTTCTCCCTTTATCCCAGATACTACGCGGAATACTACCAGCAGTACCAGCAGCTGCAGCAGTATCCACAGTACCAGTACGCGTATCCATCTCCCAACCATCTCGCGGCTGTGTCAGCACTGTCGACTCTGTCTGGTGTGCCTACTCAGTCGGTGGCAACGCTCGACTCCCTCAGGCCAGTGCTGCCCGCCGCCCCCGTGCCTGCCGCTGCCGCCATTGCCATGGCAACACCCCGCGTGTATGAGCCACCGCCGATTCCGCCGTCGCACAAGGAGCCCCTCCTCCGCCGCTCCGAACTCGCCCTACACACCCCTGAAACACCCTTCCGATAGTGTGCTCCACGTCCTCTCTGCCTCTCCTTTCCTTGTGCTGCGTGTGTGTGTGTCAGAAAGAAGCCACAGGTGTATGTTTATGATGTGTGCGTGCTTGGGTTTAAGATGGTGGCTGTGTCGATTTTAACTACAGACTGGATTCTCTAACCTTGGTTCTGATCTCAAACACACCCAGTGTAGTCAGGGCTGAAAAGGGAAACTGCATGCTCTCATTCCTGCACACTTAACCAATGTAACACATTGTCTGTTTAAAGAAACCTTCAATCTATGGCCAATTAGTTTTGAAGGGTAGATTAGGCACTAGTCATGATGCTTTTTAACTTTTATATTCTTTAAGTGTTTGTAGTCTATGAATGAATACTGGACTTGATATTTTTAAATATTGCTTGATTATAGTTATATGAACTTTACCAGTTTACGCATTTATATAGTTAAGAAGTTAGATTTCAATGCGTTTCAAAAATGTTTAAATAAGTTGAATGTATGTATGTATGTTTACTCCAAAGGTGTGTGAAGTGTAGGACCAGGGTTGGACAGTATTTTACATGTCTTTGTGTGTGTTTCTTGTTTTTCTCTGGGACTGTGGTGTAGCGTGTATGCTTTCCATTGGTTGTCACGACAGGAACGCACACGTGTACACGTGCACAGGGAAGCAACCTCGATCCACACGCACATACATACGCATCCCTTACACCTCAGATGGGAGAAACTTTAGTGATGACCTTTAACCCTACCCTTCCATCCCTGTCCACCCATCCTGAAAGCTGAAAGACACTGTGACTTCTCTCCCCTCCAACTTTAATGTAGCTACTTCCATAGATATGGTGATGTATGGGAAGCAACCAATCAGAGGAAGGTGTAGCTAGTCAGCTTTTGCTGTGATCTGTCTTATGGGAGCATCTCTAAGCTTGCCAACTTAACTGCCATGATGCATTGTAGAATCTGTTTTTGTAAAGTGTCTTTTATTAATGCTATCACGTTTTTATAAAGAGTGATAAGGGACTCAAGTATCCATTTAAAGAGACATACTCCTTTTGATTGTTAACTTTTGTTTACAACTGCAAGAGAGAGAACATGTTCTTTCTTGTGGCTTTTTTGCCGTGATTGTTTATAGCCAAAATTCTCTTTTTTAAATTTTTTTCTAGAAAAGCAGCCAAAATCGTTAGTGGCCTATTATTCTTATGCCTTATTAGTAAAATGTATTACATTTTTGCAGTTTTTTTTGTCTGTAGTCTTATAAAGTGAAACTGGATTAAGGCTACATGAAAGTGCTGTATATTCTGTGGTGCTGTGATTTGGTATTAAATGAATTGGGAGATTCCTATCAGTTTCTTTCAGTCTTCCTGCTCATTTCGCTGCTGCAACTCCATAGATGACCCTCACTGCATCTCTCTTCATCTCTCTTTGCATCTGCCTCTCATTTAGTAACAGTATTTCATTCGTTTACCATGCCCCTGTTCGCACCTATGTGCTGAGGATGCCAGTGTGTGAATGTGAATGTGATCTTAGAAAACATTTTGCATCGACATTCATGTTTGTAGTTTCTATCATGGTAACTGATCTTGCCGCAAGTGTTCTCCGAAGAGAAGACTTTAAAGATCTGTACACGATCTTTACGACTATAACAAGCCTTCAAATAAAGAGCCTGCCTGATCATTTAAAGAGGGAACTCAAGAGCTTTTGCTTGGAGCTTTAGCTGTTTTTGCTTTTTGATGTTTCATAATTGTTTTTCCTTTGTGAAACGACCAGACTCGTATGAATCGGAGCCCTGAAAAGAAGCTAAAGAACATGAGACTGATCCCAATCTCACCCCTGTCTCTATGGATGGGGTAAGTCTAGGGGCAATCCCACTCTATACCCCCCAGCTGCACACACCATACCAAGCCCCTTCCCCAGGAGCAGCAAAATCTTCAACCCAGCTTTTGGTACTTTATAACCACACATAGTCCCCATGCAGCTTCTTTAACTGGAGTGTGGTACGATGATGACTGTCCTTGACATGCTGTTATGATGCAAGCATATTGTAAAACTGATATGTGTTAGGTGGCACCCACACTGTAAAACCTTTTTGCATTTCCTTGGTACGTGATGGGGCTGCAATTGTAAATTCAAGATATCTCCCACAAGGCTTCGCTCACTTCTGCTTCCATTGTGCATGTTTCTTTTTTGTTTTCTTTTCACCCCCAAAAACAAACGTTTTCTGACTGTTCCAACTGAACTAGGTCCCTATGGAACTGGACACCAAACGCAGAGCTGGTTTGGGGGAAGAAAGTTAGCATCGCGCAATGCACGGAAAACTCTCTCACTCCATACAGGTAAACGCACTGTGCCTCGCCCCATTCTACCTGTCGTCCTTCCCAATAGCGTTTGCGCCTGACCGTGTATCCGCTCTATTTCTCCTCACCACCACCCCACCCCTCTTGTAGATTCCTCACTTCTCGTCACCACTGCCATAGCCAATTGGTTCTCGAAACACCAGTGTTATGCTACTCTCTGTCACTGCCAAAAAAGGGGGTGGCGGGGGTGACCGTTTACTGCTTCTGTGGTTAGTGTGACTCGGTAATGGGTGGGTGCTTGGTGCTCTAATAACTAATCTGTTGGTTTAGCTTTGGAGAGAGTGTGGTTATAATGTGTCCATAAGCAATTGAATGTGTGGAATTGCTGGTCAATGATTGAAAGACTGTGTAAAATGAGCGTTAAAACAAGTTAGCAAGGGTGGCTGATAAAGGTGTGTGACAAAGGTGAGTGATTGTGAGTCAGTATCGTCGACCTCATCTGGCCCCCCCTTCCATTCCTTTTTTGTTTATTGATTTAACGCTGGCCGCCAGGCTTTCGATGTGTACTATCGCGTTACTTGTTCCGCTCACCGCCGCCCTCGTCGAATCCCCAGTGCTAGTTGTTACGTTCAGTGTTAACCACTGCTTGAACGCATCCCTGAAAGCTCGTTTTGGGCCGGAGCCATGGCCACTTTTATTCGCCCGTCTCCTTTGGCCTCAGTGGAACCCCCCACTCTCAGCCTTGCTGACTGTTTCATGCCGAGCCGGACACGATCACTGCGTAATTGTTTATCCTTCGCTCCTGTTTCAAGACTTCGACAACCCAGAGAGACTTAGGCCGCAGTGGACATGCTTAGGACCGCCGCTCTTGTCCCCAATTTATCGTACTAACTTTCTTGTGGTGGTTTCGGTTGTTGTCCCATGATAACTTCCAGAACTTCTACTTAAGCTACTCTGTTGAAACAGCTCGCTTGTGTTCTCTGTTATCATTGCCCTCGAGTTCTTTGTTTCGGGTAGCTTTGGTTGGCACGCCATCGTCCGGGTTGGCGGTTTTCGTGACTATATTTCGGCTCCGGCCCCGCTGTTACCTTGCTTCTGTTAGTTTCTACTTACTTGTGTGCGTATATCTTTTAGCCCCGACGTCGGGCTCGGCAGAATTCTCATTTTGAGACCACCACGCAGCTTCAGTGGGAAAACACCGCTTACGCCTGCAATGCCACCCCTGCGCGCTGCGCGGGTAGATATGCGTCTGTGTTCCTTCCCAGGCCTTTCCTAGTCGGGGGCCTGGTCGTGCACCTGTGTGTGGCCATCTTGCTCGAGTTTACGTTTCTAGAAGGTGGCCTGGCTGTTCTGAGTTCCGCTTTTCTGATGTGCACATTTTTGCTTTTTTATTCGCCTTCACCCTCTACCTTGTCACACTTCATCTGCCTTTTACTTTGGCTTCTTCGTGGTTGTTTACCTGCTGCTTGTAAGCAGCTGGGCCCTTAGTACGAGCTGACCTCCGGTTTTTTATGATATGTCGGATTTGGCGGACCGTCCCTTACACTACGGTGTCATTGCTGGACGTTTTATGTGGTCTCCTGTTGTGGTATTCAACTTGATTTGTCTTGTGTTCGCTTGCCGCTATTTGGGGTGCAAGGATTCCGTTCGCTAGTGATGATGTTACCGTGCAGTCCGTTGTGATGATTGAACAGAGTGTCGTCGGCCGCTCGAATCCCTGTAGGGTCTGCAATGATAGAACCTTCCATCAGACTCTATGGTTCGTCAACAACATCAATCCCCTTCTTCTCCAACATTGCTTAGATTTCCGTGTAGTTTTGTATTGGTTGATTATGTGTTTGCTATTCAGGGGACACACGTGGAGGATGGTACACGCTCCTAAATTGATTTTTCCTTCTGGCTCAAGCAGTTCCCCGTATATTCTAGTGGTTGTTCTAGATGCTATGAGGTCAGATTTGCTACGTCTCAGCTGTTTCTGTTGTGAGATAATGGACCCTTATTCTGCCACATGATATCAACCCTCTGGTATGTTGTGCTGTGCTCTCCATTATATTAGAAACCTCTAGTAGTGTACTTTTATCTCGATTCTAGAGTACCTTTTGTTCGAATTTATTCTTGTGTTTTGGTTATTATTGATTGTTAAGGCATCTCTACGGATGAAAGGCTCTCAGTACTTTGGGCAAATGTATATCATGTGTCGTTTACATGTATGCTATTTGAACATATTTTCTTGTTCTTATTCTATAGTGTCTATTGCTCGGTTATAGGATTGCAGCTGCGTAGTAAGGTTTGATAGCATTCCTAATGAACTATGGGCCCTGCTGTTTCCTGGCTATTTGTGTTTGTGGAGATTTTGTGAGTGGTAATTGCAAAAATACCCGTTTGCTGTCTATTGGATTCCTCATTTCTGCGATTGGTTGACCTAATCGAGGTGACTCGTCTCCCCTGGCTGTGTGTACCAGCGTTGTTTGAGTATTTGTTTGGTGGGTGGGGTTTACAGATATCTGATGCTAGGATTACTGACTTCTGTTCTCTCTTCTGGCAATCATGAACACTGTTTGGCATCGCATGCTTACTGCAATAAACTAGAACTATGACAGCATACTCTATGTTGTGCTCATTTACTTGTCATCCTTTTAAAGAAAGAATGATTTAATTTTCTTTCTTTTTTTAAGTAAAGGATTGCATACGAATCAATCTCTCAGTGTTGTTTTTTTTAAGTAATATTTTAAATTTTTCCATAAGACATTTTTTCTTGGAATGGGTCTTCTAATTTACCTATTACAGAATCACTATTGTGTGTAGTAAGCAGTGACTGTATAGAGGAGGTACAGGCGTTAGTATTTAAGAGGGATACAGTCAGGGATTTTAACAGGCCTGGGATCTGCTTGTGCACCTATCTTCAATCCATAGCAGTCAGCTGGTTGTCATTTAAACTGGCCCCAGAACTGCTGCTTGGGTAAGTAGATATAGACTACTGCCAAGAACAACAGGTGTTCATAGCAAAGTGGAGAGAACCAGGAGGCGTGAATGAGATCTTTCCCTGCCCTTCACTAAAAGAGCCACCAGTTATTGGTCCCAGTGAACAGTGTCCCACCTCTCACACCTTTTAGGTAGCATAATCCGACACCCACACAACCAGTTCTCTTATTTATTGGGGTGCAGTCACGTGTGCTACTTTTGACCAGGATAGGAGCACTGGGCAGCAGAAGTTCTGCTTGCACCTCAGACGAGTGGAGTCTGGCCTCTTCCTCCACGGTCATACACACTGAGCGGGTGTTCTCCTCTAACACACGGACAGGATTTAGAGTTCACACTCTAAAGTGCAAGGCACGTAACTTCTAATTATTAAGAGTTCGAGGGATAAGTGTAAAAGATGACGACTGTTATTGAGACGCAGGTGCAGTATAACAACACCTACATGATGTCTACTACGGAAGGCTACATGACTCAGGAGGATGACTGGGACAGGGACCTTCTGCTGGACCCTGCCTGGGAGAAACAGCAGAGGAAGGTATGTTCATATGACTGCTGAACCTCACTGCAATAGTCACTTTGAGGGGGCAAGATTTTGTTGTTGTTGTTGTTGTATTTACCTTTTATATAACCATAGCTTTAGCTGAAATGCTATAGTGACTACAGTAATTATTCCAATATATGAAGACGCTGATAGCTTACTAAACTTAAACTTACTATAAACTTTTATAGTAAGAATAGCTGTAGTGACTGGTATTGCAACGGTTTTTATGATTACCCAAGCAAACTGAAGGAAGGAAATCGTGCTGAACATACTATTCAACACGTAGAGACGATTTAAATCATATTTTATTGTCATTTCGAGCTGACAAGCGAGTTTACATCTTGTACAGCTGTTGGTTCTATTCGCAGTTTTCCTCTGTGTAGTCTAACCACATCCCCGCCCTCCTCATTAAGTTTGTGGCTAATTTTATACGGTCTTTATGTGTTATACGAGTCTCTAAAATCGTGTTACTAATCGCAGTAACGAACACGGAAAATGTCTAAGACGTTCGCTAGAGTTTTAAAATTACCTCAGAAAAGCGCGCATACTTTTAATCCATTAAAATGGGTACTTCCTAAACTTACCTGTGCTTTAAACGATTACACAGTTGCTCTTCAGTGTCAAAATGCAGGCTTTTCTGTGTGAAGGTAGAGAAGTTAATACGTTTTTGAAGATCGTCTGGTTGACAGAAATGACAGGCGACGTTTAATAGCCGTCAGTGGAGCTCGTGCCACGGTGTGAGGTGACGTCAGCCAAGAACAACTGGTTGATCTCTGTCTGCAAACTACAGATTTGAGGTGTCGAGCTCAGATACGTTCGTCAAGAAAGAAAAAGACCCTTTGAGTTCACAAGTTACCTTGTATATCAGATGCTCATATTTTGAGAAAATTGTCATATGGTCATTACTGGTTTAGGAAGCCGTTAAGGTATATATACACACACACTGTATATATCGGTACATATATATTTTAAGAAGAACATATTCATTATTCTTAAATGTCTTGTATTTTTTATTGGGGGGCGGGGGACAGGTTTTTGCAAGAAATGGCATCGATCATAATGTAGAAAAAGCATTGCTTGTGCAGGTACTCTCCATTAAGGTGTCTCACAAACATCTGCGGGATGTTGGCTAGACCTGACAAAGCTGAAAGACTTCAACAGATGGTGTGAGAGCAAGAGAAGTGCAAGAAGGGTTCATTTCAGTCTGTGAATAAACATGCCCTAAAAATACTCAGCCTTGCCGCCCCATCTCCCGTGTGTTCCATCCCATCTTAAGGCCTGTCGTTTTCGACTTCCTTTGCCTTTGCAGCCATGCGCCCTCGTATTGACACTTGCAAAAAAACTATGGGGAAATGTTTAATTCACGTATCGGGTGGTGTCCCTACCACAGGCACCTCATAGGATGTACCGTGCATAACGGTTATTGGTTTCCACCTTCTCAACTAACAAAAGGTACATGAAGGAGATGCAGTCCTAGTTTTTTAAACGTTGAAAGACTATTGTGAGTGTGGGAATCAGATATTGCCGGTACTCGATACCGAAGCTTATAAGAAAAGCTAAGCTAATATAAGCTCTTACCTTAATCTTTTTGCAGTGATAAAAGGCTTCAATAAGGTTATAAGGTTGGGGGTGTTCATGACGTTATTTCATAGCTAAGGGGATGGGTCGTTAAACATCCTCAAGCAGGTAAATCAGCATAGGAGCGGATATCACGGCTGTAAATAGAAAAGTGCATCGATTTGCAATGAAACGAAGATGGGTGTTTCTTTGGGGTATGAGGGTTCTGCACCTGTTCTAGCTCCACACGCACATCTACAGATTCCCAGTAAAAAGTTATTGTCACTATGCTGTTGTCATCTGAGATATTGTCAAAAGGCACAGAAAATTATCAAAATCGTCTTGCTGACTCGCTGTGTGTTTAAATTCTCCACAATCTGGCTAAAATAGGTGATATCCCACGCCCTGGAGCCTATGACTGAAAAAAGATAATTAATTACAAATAAGGATGACACATATCAAAATGAGAGTCTTAAGCGTTTTAAGACTTGTTGCACAGATGGGCCCTCCCTCGGTCTTCGTCGACTGATCTGTTCGCTCTATCTGGGTGCTGCCGGGCGGCTCGGATCGCGTGCTGGCGCGCGACTGCTCTGTATCTGGATTGTCTGTCGAGATAAAGGGCTGTGCCACAGCTGGGTGCGCGTGCTGTTGGGCGTGGTGTCTGGTACCGGACTCGTGATCCTTGCCTGTCATATACCAGTGGGGACAGAAAGAAAAGTCCGACCACATGCGCGTGTTTAACACTCTGGCAAAGATGTCAACAAGTCTGTGTTTTTTCTGGAAATTGGGTGCTGTGTGAAAGTACAGGAAAAAAAAAAGTTTGTAACGTTAAAGATTTGACCATGGCGGGGCATATAACAAAGATGAAGAAAGTTAAGGGGGTCTGAATAACTTTCCGTACCTACCACTGTTGTTAGATATATAAATATATATCTATATGCGTATAGCATAGTATGAGGGTAGATATTATAGAGTGACTCTACACGGAAAATACTACATAGTTGGGCCGATAAACCTTAAAAAAAGCCTGCAAACCAGAAGAATTGCCTGAAAGACAACAGATTAAAAGTGAAATAGGATAGATTTTACGACAAATGCTTAGTAATAGTTTACTTACACGATTAGTCTAGAACTAAAAAAAACTGAGGTGACTTGATCCGTTCATTAAGGTTTACTCATGACTTCGTATACTACTCACTAGGGACTCCAGCAGTGCTTGCGTTATGACCTAATTATGCAGTTATGCTTTGTTTTTACAGTTGTTAATTTATTTGCTAAGTTACTTGCTGTCTTGTGTCAGTAGTACCAACAAAAAGAGCTGAAATTGATCGTATCAGTGTTGAGTCCACCAACACTGCTGTTTACGTTCGTGTGGACTTCAGCATATTACCACCTACTATTTAAGGGATTATATAAATCCAAGTAAAGCAGCTCAAGGTACGTCAGTGCAAAGTTGGAAATTTGAACAAGTTTGTTCAATTAAAACCACTGCAAAAACCCCGCATTTACTGTAAGCTGCCCAGCATTTGCCACCCTATTTATTCTTCTTCCCTTGACATCAAGTAACTCTGACTTCAGGAATGCAATTTGCTAGCCATTAAAACGCAAACGAAATTAAATAACATAAACGCAGTGCCCCACCAAAGGAACGCTGAATCGAGATTCTACATGTGTTAAAAAAACACATTTTAGGAAGATAACACTGCATTTGTTGTTCTTCTTCTGTATTCTTTCTATTGCCTTTAAGAACATTGACTAATATAGTAGAAATATTTTCTAGTGCTATTTGTTTTGGTTGTGGGCAAATATGAGTTGCAACTATGTTTTGAGTGATTCGTGGCAACTTTATTTTGCTATTTATGTGTCTGGGTTTAATCTCTCTGTGTTAAATCTTATATATTAATGAGTATAATTCACTGGGGCCGCTGAAAAGTGTCATGGAAGTTCTCTGCACGTGCATGGTTAAAGACATTTTAATGCAAGTAAAAATGTCGTTATGTGATCATTGACGATTTACCGTGTGATTGGATATTATATACATGAATGCAAGGTCATTCTGTCTTGTATTTATTGGTGGAATACAAATTACAGAGTGGGCAGCACTGATTGCAAAGAATATATGTACTTCCCTTTCAAGGCAAACATCTACATATTAGAAAGACGTGGTCTAACAGACGCTCAGGCCTGTGGGTTATAGATCTCCCTCAGCCGAGATGGGTGTCGACATCGTCTACAACGCCTTTCTCGCGCCAATGGACTACGCTGTCACTAGATCACGCTCACGTGACGGGAAACTATAGTGGGTCTGGTGCGGGACCTCAATGCAATGCACGTAGAGTCTCAGGTGACGCCATGTAACGGGGACGAGGAAGCTCGTGGGGGGTGCGCCAGCGCCGGTGCACTGTCGAGCATCTTGCTGGCAGCAAGGATGTAACAAACCTACACATACACGACACACAAGCATCACAACAGCTGCGGCCCTGTAAAACAGGAGAGATAAAATCCGTAGTGCTAACAAGGGTGGTTGCATGTGAACAGTCAGCGCGAGCCAGTAAAGGACGGTCTGGTGCCGGGGTATGAAGACGATTCGTTCCGGCCAGTCATTGGTTGGGTGGGAGGCCGCTGCTCTTCTCGCGGAGGAGTTACAATTTCCGGGTCGCTGAGGGGAGAACTATCTATTGGTCGGCCTCAGATTCATGAGACCTGGCACGTCGTTCCTCATCCCAAAATGCATTGGCACACCCCCTTGAATTTAGATCATATTCCGATTAGGTCGACAATTTGCACAGAAATCTATTTGATTGACTTTGGCCATTTCGTTTTTTTTTTTCCGCAACCCCTGGCTAATATATGTCAAGATATAGTCTTGTACATGTATACAAAATACATTTTCAAATAAAACGATTTTATTGTTAAATTTGTATTTTTTTAAATATGAACCATTGGTCGGGGTGCATATCCCATTCGTCCCCAGGGGGGGAGGGTCGGGGGACACTGGCTTCGGTGTGTATTCTGTTGGTACACACATAATGGCCATTATGAGAATTGTCTGATGACGTTCTTCATGGTTACTCTAGATTATAACTAATGGGTACCACGATTTGTGGGCACATGAAAATAGGCATCTTCACGTGCCGCAGAACAAATTCAGTGTAAAAACAATTTCATTTAGAAATTGCTAGTAAATTTCACAAATAATTTCAAACAAATGGAAAGTAGTGCATTGAATTAAATATGAAATTTTGAAGTAGAAAAACTTAGTTTTTTGTAAAAATCTATTCCAGTAGTCATTATTTTATTTATAACTTCTTATATACTTGCGTATGCATATCATACCTCCTATGAATACTTATATATAGTTTTTTTCTAAAATATTTAATGCATTTCCGGAGAATGACCAATATATTTAAGATGGTATATTTTTCTCAGTATTGTGAGATTTTGTGAAGCGAGAATGTTTTATAGCTCTGTTATGTTATGACCTCTCATATATCTGGATTTGTGTGTGCTGCAAGAAAATATCAATCTCATAAATCAGTTTTTAAAACGGTGTTCTTGCATATTTAAAAGGCTAAGCAATTCCTTTCACCATTTGTTGAAATAGAAACAGATTTTGACTCATTTTTGACTCTTACGAGTTTCGGGTCCTATTGTGTATTGGTGTCATTTCTTATTTTTGTATCATTCTCACAGAGAGAAAGTGTTTCAGAGAGCGAGTGAGTGAGCAGGCGAGCGGGTGAGAGATTGTGTGGTCAGATCAGATGCCAGTTGCTATTCCAGAAGCTGTGGCCATGTAGGGCAGAGACTATAAACTACCAGAGGGACATACAGGCCTCACGACGGCTTTATGTGTTCAAGTGTTCGGAAATATGTATGTTTAGGTTTGTATATGTGCAGTTATATCAACATTGGCTTCACTTATGAAAATGGTAATACTATGTTTTTTTTTGGACACGTTCAAAATACCAGGGTGTTGTTTAAAGTAACTTGGATTACCATGAAGATTCTGTGGAATATGAATAGGTAAATCATTTAGTATAGCCATCTAAAATGACTAAGTACATGCACCCCAACAGTGCTTTTTGTAAGGCTTGAGTGCGATTTAGGTTGAGATTTGAGGGAGAGTAGGAAGCTTAAAGTGTGGTTCTCTTCTCTACAGGGACTGTGTGTGTGTGTGTGTGTGTGTGTGTGTCCATCTGCCCAACTCATTACTGAGGAGACAGTTTAAGTGCGATGCTCCTTCAGCTGTCTGTAATGCAGGAGATCTGTCATACTTATCATTCACGTTCTTCTATCATTTAATTATCATTTTAATTGCAATTTGTATAAAATCATATATAGCAGTATAGAAATTCAATATACCCCCCAAAATTGACAATTTAACAAATCCAGAATTAATTTGTTAGTTCCAGAAAAAAAAAATTATGAAACGAAATAATAATAATAATAATTTACACACCTGATGTGCAAGTGTTCACAGTCATTGTTATAGACACAATGCTTTGTGACTTGAAATCTTTTTTTCTGAACTCAACTATAGACAATATTCTCTCCTCTAATTACACTTTTAAAAGCAGGAAAAGGCAGATTTTGGAGTGAAACGTTCATGACAGTATTATGGTCTCATAGAGGATGCTGTAGATGAGGTTGCCATAGTAACTCACAAAGATGAACTTGGTTTTAAGGAAACTCGTTCAGTAGCATGCGCGCACACACACACACATAGTCTTTCTCACACTGAATCCTCAGCAGTCGTCAGTCACACTTCTGTGAACCCATTAATGAGTGCTGCTGCAGTCGATAAATGTCGAAATGTGAGATGTCAGGTCCTTGCATGCCTTGAGTGTGTGTTGGGTGACTGAAGGTTGCTGCCATGTCATTCCTTTTAGATGATTTCAGATTTTCCATTCCCATTAACATAATTCAGTCCCAAGAACACTGATCATAAGATATCAGGAACACTCAGCTAGTTTTGTTACTCAGATCTGGCAACCCTTCACAACACTGAATAACTATGACCCCACCCCCCATCCCCATCAAAAATGTAAATATGCTACTCCCTTACCTAATATGCGTATTTTACAATCACTGTTATGCATTACACAAAATCTTAACTTGAAAATCACTATATACGCTGACAGTAATCATAAAAACAATCCTACCACTGTGTACCCTCACAAAACCCATAGCACAGTTTTATCATTGGAAGAATATAAAATTGGTAACATTTAAATACCAGAATTACAGTCAAATATAATTTATGCAATATGCTAAACCTTTAACCCGCGGGAAATAAACAACGGTTTCCAAGTAGCCCAATTCCGCTGAAAAAAAGAATCGTAGAATATAAACAACACAAACAGCATGACGTGCTGAATATAGAAACTCCAAAGACATATTTAACTTTAATCTTGCCTTTGAAATGTTGGTGGAGCGTGTATATGTCATATTGTATTAGCATTAGCGCTTCATTCGCATGACACTAGTTCAACGCGAACGCTTCACAACTTTGATTGTGAGTAACCAACCGTATATTCATACTGGGTGTCGGCATCAACTCTTGATGGAGGCCATGTCTGAAGCTTGCTGACGTGACCGTCATAGTGACAACAGCCAATCACATTACTTTTCCGGTGTTGCATGAACGCGATTGGCTAGCGTCTGCGCTAGGGTATTTGCATGAGGCGATCTGATTGGCTGACACCTGTGTTGGCGCTTGAAAAGTTGAAAATTTCAGTAGCATGACACAACAGAACCACAATTTAGTTATGCAATGCATGATGTCGCCCATTCAAAGTAAATGAGAAGCATTAACGCTGACGCCCTGTGTGAATGCATACAGAATGTGTCTTTCCTTCTAAAAATGCGTGATGCAACGCTCAGGTATGGTTTTAAAAAATAAAGCAAAACACAGAAAGCCTCCACCATGTTGCCGTCAAATATTCGTCAAAATTAAAGAATTTCTTTTAATTAAATTCTTTAAACTTAACACAGAGTCTTAAAAAACGAATTGGGCTACATTTATACTGCTGCCGCATTTTAATTTATTTATCTTTTTTTTAGCCATGGGTTGAAGCGAAGCCCACACAACCGAGATGGAGGATTTGACCCCTCAGAATGCGAGTCTGATTCTGCCATTTTGACCAAGAACGTGATTGGGCTAGTTTTGAGTACCAATTGGGCTGGTTTTGTTACATAGACCTGGCAACTCTGCTGCCTAGTGCATGTTTACAAAATATAAAAAAAACAAAAAACCCTTAATTATAATGCCTCTTAAGTAGCCGTTCAGACAGAATGTGTTTTTGCATTAGCCTACACTACTCTGGTTTTCCACTATTAGTCTATGCAACCATGCAAACATAGACGCACGCGTTTCACCACTCTGCTCATGTCTTTCACTAAAAACGCCGCAAAAGTTAAAAAGTTCAACTTTTAAAAACCCACCTTTAGTTTTGTCCTGTCCAATACATGGAACGGCTGTTCCAAACTTAATATCATACCTCGTAATACCTTGTTCATGGCAAAATGGCTGAAAAATACCAAAAATGGCGCTGAAACCTATATTTCATTCAATCCCAAAGTGTCAATAAAAATGACTGTGAAAATAGCTTACCTAGATAGCACAAGATGTCTGTTAAAGATCTCTTCATCTGGAAAGCATCTGTTGTGTACAAACATCTGATAGACGTCTTTAAGATGTCAGTTTTACATGCATTCTAAATCATAAACATCTTAAAGACATCTTCTAAATGTCTATTCGACATCTGATAGGAAACATTGCAAATGAGCGAACACTCTAAAAAACATGTCTTGCAGATGTATGCAGACGTCAAATAGACGTCTCTGTGATGTGCTATCAGGGTAGTGTTCTTAAAAGTATTATTTTATCCAATATTTGTGTGCACTAATATACACATTGCACTGTTGGCTTAGCAACACGCCAACTCAGTTGAAATGAGATTGAAATCAGTGTGAAAGCTAGAGGAACATTGGCTGAATTTTGCAGAATGGGATTTAAATGCTAAAAATTGATTAATTTTAAGAGCTGTATGTTTAGTTTTGTCATTAGCATTTGTGAAAACGTATAGTCCTTGAAGAACTTTTGAATGCCTTGTTTGTTTTTTTTATTCATTGAAAGTTGTGACACTCAGAGATGCATTTTAGTGTGTTTCTGATGCAGTGGCTGAAATAAAATGCCAGTGGCTGTGTTTGTGAAAGGTTAGCGGCAGTCAGGCGGAGGGAACTGTTACATCGTCTCCTGCGGCCTCGTCATTGTTTTCCCTCCTCGAACAGTTACCTCCATCGAGCGAGTGAACGAGAGAAAGAACGAGTAAGAGAATGAATGGCAGCCGCCCAGAGAAATGACAAGCTATTAATACAGCCCTAGCTGCTTTATTTACTCACAATTACTGGGAGCTTTTTTCCAACTCGGTGATCATGCTTTGGTAAGGTGATAATTCCTCCCCACTAGAGCTTTCTAATCGACCATACCTGCCTTGTGTGTGTTTGGCCTGACCCGTCCACTACATTCATGCAGACTTTATGAATGTATTGTTCTGTATTTACACTGACCACAGTGTGGAACATGAGCGCATTATAATGATTTTGAAAAGAACAGTTTGATCTAATGAACAGGTGAACCATTCATAACCTCACAGCTGAGCTCTATAAACAGGTGCCCTACAGATCTCTCTCACATTTATTTTATTGTATTTTAATGAGCAACTAAACAGTTCAGTGATTCTGATTGGTCAGTCAGATTCAAATATTCAAATGTGTATAAAGTCAGCATTTATTTTTACATACGTAATAAAACACGTCCATTTGTTTGTTTATTTGGTTTGCAGCCATCTAATTTCCCCCCCCTAAATTGTTTATTTTTATGATAAACTGACTTTACATTATGCAGCTGGCATCTGATCATGGATTATGATTGTATATATTGGATACATGCACAACAAAGTGCTGATAACTATCAAAAATCAACTAATTTAAAAAAAGAAGCCATTTGCATGATTTTTGAAATGATTCCACTCACTTCTACATTAGTGACAAAAGAAAGGAAACCGATTCTACAATATATATTATTATTATTATTATGTATTATAATTTGGCCAGGCTCAGCTAGGAAAGGGCCATGATGCACTGGACAAATGACATATTATTATTACATGTTTATTATACTTTATAATATAATATATATTGTAATATATATATATATATAACATTACAATATAGTTCATGTGGCCATTTGAATATATTTGTATATAGTATAATATATATAGTTCAAATGATTCTATTTTAATTTATAACGGGTGATGCAATATGACACAACAAATTACAATGCTCCTGTTACAAAGTGTGTTCACACTAACTGTAAGTCCTTCATTGTCAGTGTGAATTGGCGATTTATGGTGACTTGTTGGTGATGCGACAGAGTTGAACAGGGTTCTTCTTTAAACGCATCCCAACTAAAATAGCAGAACAGTTCTGACCCTAGAGGTCAGTCATAAATTTGTTTGAAAGGTCACCTATTAAAGGGCTTCCCCAGCCGTCCGACATCTCCTCTCATGCTGATAGCTCATTACCTCACGTCTAAAGATCGACCCACACACAAACACACACTCATGCCGGTAACAGGTGGACTCTGGGAAATTAATTTACTTAACAGAGTGGAAGTGGCAGCTGCATACGCTCACTGAGGGCTGTTATTTAAAGGCCCAGGGTTACATTATTGGCTGCATATGAGCGCTTATGTCTTTTGCTTCATTTCTAGGGACGTTTTTTGTTCTCGTTCAGACGTTATGGCCATTTATCAGGCATATATGTTGTCTCTCGGAGGGGATGACCGACTCCTTTGGAGCTGAAGCTCCTGTTGTGTCTCTTACTTTGCTCCTCAGGAATCCCTCTCTCTCAGCTGTGTCTCAGGTGTCCTGTGACATCCACATTTAGACATTGTCACCCCTCCTCCATCACCCTTCCTGCTCTGCCTCTTTTCGATCTTTCCATTTCCCCCGTTGTGTCTCAATCCGTCCATTTCCTCTCCATTTTGTCTCCTCTAAAGGCTCGCGGCGGTTCCACTTAAAACCAAAGAGGCTTTCGCAGCCTGAACTTCTTTTAATCTCTCTTTATATACAACTTTATATTAAGGGATTCCCAACTGTTTTTGTCCGCTGAACCCATTTAACCTTGAATTCCCCCTTGAGATTTTAAAGTCCCCATGAATCAATATTAAAGTTTTTTTGGGTGTTAGTATCAATATGTTAGTCTATAAGCCAGTGTGCTCCAAAACAGTGACAAAATTCGCATTTAGAACATATAAGCATTCAAAGCTTGCAGTTCGTCACTTCCGCCAAAACGTCACAATGATTTTTTTTTGACGTCACATCGTACTCCATCTTCTCATCAAATCTTCTGACCAATAAAACGCTCTCTAGAAGCCGAAGCACCCGCCCCCTACACTATAAAATAGACGCTGAAGCCGCGGCTGAAATCGGTCACTTGTCCACAGAATTAGTATTTTCTGTACAGTGAATGGGGACATTTATTTCTATATAGGGGACAGGGAACGATTCAAACAGTGTAAATATGCTTTCCTTTGAGGAAAAAAAGAAGTCTGGTTTCGCGCTGTGTCATGCTAACCACCACACCGTACACACTCTGCTCTGGTCCAGAGACACGATAGCACGGAGCGGATCACATTGGCGAGTCGGCGCAGACCACAAATGTATCGGAGCTATTTGAATTCTACACAGAATGCTATTTTTTATAGCAATATGGATGAGATTGTGGCTTGCATACCCTGTCAAATGCGACTTTATGGAGCTCAACGTCTCTGAACGGCTCTAGCCCAAGCTGTTATATAAACGAACGCTATTGGCTATTTAAAAGGGGCGGGGCTTCTTATATGTCCCGCCCTGTCTTCCTGTTTCATTTAAAATGACGTCAACACAGAGGGAGGAGTAACGCTGGTGTTTCTAAGCATTTCAGGGGACCTTCAAGTTAATATTTCAATAGTTTAACAACACATTTGCATGTTTATGGTTCTCTGATGTTGCTTATTGGTCTCATGACATGCAAGTAAACAAATTAAGTGTTTTATTTTGAGTGTTGTTATTTTAAAATTATTTCTTTTCATTTTTACGTAAAAGAAGTTAGTCTTTTCATCAACTCATGAACCCCTCGCGAAGCCTAGTTTGGCTGTAGTTCTTTGAAAACTATCGCAGGACTGGTTCTTTAAAGAACCCAGAAACAAAACACTGATCTGAAGAACCTGTAATGAAACAATAAACTCTGAAAAATGGTCTTAATGATAAGAGTGGGGTGTCTTTCTGAACTGAAAGAAGGAGCCAAATTACGAGTCTTTATTTTTTGTGTTTCTCTCCATCCCCTCCTCTATTTGTTTTTCATTTCCAGGTTCTGTCATTGCATCTGCCTACATCTCACCAGTTTTCTCTTTTCTTTGTTTTGTATCTTATTTTGTCTCCTCTCATCTCTTCCTGTCTCAACTCTCACATCGTCTTTCTTCTCCTTCTTTTCCTCTTCAGGCCATCCAGGGCTCATAGTCGCTGTCATCTCGCTGCCGTTTCTCTATTTCGTCGCTTTGGTCTCTTTAAACTCGTGTGTCAAAAAGTAACTTGATTCTGTTTTTTTTGTGAATGCGAAAGTCATTTTCCTCTTTTGTTTAATATCTTAAGTGCTGATTTTCAATGGGTGAGGTAACTTTCGCAAAGACGGGTTCATTTAGTGTAGAATACTCTCTCATTAAAAAGAGATTTGCACTTTTTCCAATTTTTGCTTGACAGCAAAATCAGCGATCTGGAAGAATTGATAGAGCTGAATGGAAGTCAGAATCAATAAGTCAAGTCTTATGAAAGGGGTCCTATGATGCGATTTCAAGTTTTCCTCTCTTTGGAGTGTTACAAGCTCTTAGTGCCTAAAGAATATCTGTCAAGTTGCAAAGACTAAAGTCTCAAATCCAAAGAGATATTCTTTATACAAGTTAAGACTGGTCCACGCCTACCTAAAACGGCTCGTTCTAAGACGCCCCCACATGTCTACGTCACTATGTGGGAAGATTTGCATAACGCCGCCCAAATGTTCACGCAAAGAAAGTAGGCGTAACTTTTATTCTGGCTGTAGTATTGTTGCTGCTGCCGTGTCGTGAAGGCACTGTGTGTTTCGTTGTGAAAGCGAAACTACTTTGTTTGGTCTTCCAAAAGAGGACACGACTAGAAAACAGTGGTTAAGTTGTATTTACAACACTATTCCGACATTTTAACCCAAATATTCAGATGTGTGCAGCGCTTTTTATGGAGGATGGATGAGGACTGTTTTCTGAACCAGTAGCCTAATGCGTCTGTGGCATTTGGGCAGTTCCAACTTGCAAATAAGGCATCCCCTGGGCTGTTCTTACCACAGACGTAATACGTTGTTTCTATTTTTAATAATTTGCCACTGATGATTCAAACGTGCGTTTTGAGCAGTGTAGAGTAGGGATTGTTGTTTGTTGTTTCTCCGAACACAAATGCAGACATGGTTGTATGTTTACGTGGCGCGATGCCACGCGACAGTAAGTCATTATAATCAGTAATTATGTCCCCACTGGATGCAACAAATGCCTCGTTTGTAATGGGTTTTATTGGTTTTGTCTCGTCTAGTGATGTCCGGATCGCGAACGAATCGTTCTATTTAACCGGATCTTCTTAGTGAACCGGTCAAACCAGTTCACCAAATCAAACTGAATCGTTTGAAACGGTTCACGTCTCCAGTATGCACTAATCCACAAATTACTTAAGTTATTCTGTTTATAAACGTGCCTGACACTCCCACTGACGCGAAATAAACCAATATCCCGAGTTATTCAGTTACTCCTAACAGTACAGTGACTGAACTGCTAAAAGAGAACCGATGATGGGATGTGCTCCTCCTGCTGGGACACGGCATCACAGTATGGTAAGGGGCGTAACATTTCCGTCACACGCTTGAGATATTCGGCCAATCACAACGCACTGGATAGCTGGCCAATCAGAGCACACCCCGCTTTTCAGCGATGGCTTTGTAAAAATCGACACGTTTCAGAAAGGCGGGCATAGAGGAGCAACAATAATGTAGAATTTTGTGGAAAATAAGGTTTTTTTGAACCTTAAACCGCATAAACACATTTCATTACACCAAATACACCAAATAATGTTCTTTTTAGCAACATCATATGACCCCTTTAAGCATTAGTTGAATCTAGGATTTGGCTGGAATAATGAACACTATCGAGTGAACAGCGATCATGATCTCAAGACATTGGGGCTGCTAAATTGCGAAGGGATTTTTGATATCTCGAACGGTTTGCTCGTGGCAAGGCGATGAAGTTATTCTGCTGATGTTTGAGAGTAAATGGTGTGTAAATAAGGGTTTGTGGAGGATGACACCTCTTTTTTAACTGGTAGTGGGTTATAAAATTAGTTTTTTGTTTGTTAATATGTTTTTAATGGTAAAATAATGGTCTCTCATTACCTTTGTGTTCTTGTCTCGTCTCTCGTTTGTCTCATCTCCCTCTCTTTTCTTTCTTACGTCTCTTCTTCTATCTTCTGTTCACAACTTTTGTTATCTCTTTTCTTTCTCCTCTTCTCATTTGGTCTCAACTTGATTATTTCTTCTCTTCTTTCTCAACTCGTGTAATCGCTTGTTTTCATCTCGTCTCATCTTTCTTCCTCTTTTCTGTCCCTGTCTTATTTTGGCTCTTTTTTCCTCTCAACTTTGATTTCTCTTTTCTTTTCTCATCTATTCACATCTTCTCTTCTTCTAATTTGGTCACTTCTCTCCTCGTTTGGTCCTGTCTCTCATTCTCTTGTCTCTAACTTATATCATCTCATTTCTTTTCTTCTCCTCTTTCTCAACTTTCATTATCTCTTCTCTTGTGCCATTTTACCTTCTGTTCTTATCTTATTTTGTCTCTTTTCTTCTCATTTGGTCTCATTCTCTTTTCTCTTCTCGTCTCTTTTTTTCTCAACTATTATTATCTCTTCTCTTCCCTTCTTTCTTCTCATTTGGTCTCATCTCTCATTCCCGTGTCTTTTCTCTTCGTCTCTCCTCATCTCTCTAGTTTGTGCAGTCTATATTTGGTCTCTGTGCGGTGCGTCCCACTCACTCGGCCCTACAGTGACCCCTGGCTTCCATCTCTGTTCAATCCTCCCTCCTTCCCTCTTTCAACCTCTCCATCCGTGTCTCTCTCATCAGGAACTCCTACATGTCCTGTTGTTCATCACTCCTCCTCCTCTTTCATACTTTATTCTGCCGCTCAGCACAAACAAACACATCCAGCAGCTTTGCCCCGTAACACCCACATCACTGGCACACACTGCTTCTTCTTGGCATCGCACACGCTGGAAGTGAGGGATATTTATAAGATCTCTGAATTGTAATCATCTCTGGAAACCTGCAGAAACATGCTGTAATGTGCAAATTGAAGCAATAGGGTTTAACAGGCGATTTTGTTCACATTTGCATTATTAGACGTTTAAAACATTACAATTTTAGATTATTCCTTCTCTAAAGAAGAGAATGGTCACAAATATAAGTTCACACAGAACACGCTTTTGTGAGGTACGGAACGAACACAAGGAAAACAAGTTTATTAAAAGTTAAACTTTTGACTTCTAAAAAGTATTTTTTACGTAGTGAATCTGATTATGTTTTTATTAACTTCTTATGGAAGAATAAAAATAAAGGTAATTGTGACTTTTTATCTCACAATTCTGACTTTTTTCCTCAGAACTACAAGTCCAGAATTGTGAGGTTTAAACACAATTGCAATTACCTTTTTTATTTTTATTCTGTGACTTTTTTCAGAATTCTGACGTTTGTATTTTGCAATTCATTTTTGGTAAGATAAAAAGTAGCAGTTACCGTTTTTTTTTGTTTTATTACATGGCAAAAAAAAAGCGATATGTAAAATCAGAATTCGGACTTTTTTCTTGCAATTCCGAGTTTACATCTCATAATTAAGTTTGTATCTTGCAGTTCTGACTTTTTTCTCTGAGTTCTGAGTTTGCATATTAAAAAAAAAGGTAATTGCGACTTTTTATTTCACAATTTCACAAAACTTTTTCGTCGCATTTCTGTGTTTATCACACAATTCTTAAAAAAAAATTTAATAGTGGAAACGGGTTTCCATAAGACTTACTTTGCTAATTTTATTTCATATTAAATATTATTTTATACTGTATCTAATATAGTTCTCACAACAGAACATGGCTTGTGCATGTGAAATACATTGAAAATGTAAGTTTTTTTATGTTACTGATGAAAAACGTTAATAATCTATCCTTGTCTCTCAGACGTTCACAGCGTGGTGTAACTCTCATCTGCGTAAAGCAGGAACTCAGATCGAGAACATTGAAGAGGATTTCAGGAATGGCCTCAAACTCATGCTGCTGCTCGAGGTCATCTCAGGTAACGACGGGAAGATATAGGAAAGACCTCCATTATACTGATATATTAGGGTGCATTGATCTAGTGAAGCAAACGTAAGGACAGAGACTGATTAACAGAAACAGTTTAACACTACAATCACTGATATTTCATGCCACAAGTATGAAGTCGTATGCTGTAGCAAAATCAGCTGTCGTCTTGTACAGTCATATTTAAAAGGTGTTTGTGACTACAGACTGACGCAGTGTGCAATGAATGCAGCTCATGATTCATGTAATGCTTATTTTATCGTCAGAGGACAGACGAGTAGTCATGTACTACATTTGTGGTTCGTTTTCAGTACATTAGTCAGAGTCAGAACAAATATTCTTTCTGAATGTGAAGTCAAAAATGCACTCTTTTTACTTTCTTAATGCATGTTCCTGGTCTTACTGTGAACCACTCATCAGTGCATGTTATTCCTAAGCAAACAAAATATGTTCATGACTTGAAATGGCTTTCAACTGCAATCAAAACGGGTTGCATCATTTGACTTAAGTTGATTTTAAAGGTGAAAATAGTGTAAAAACTGTGTATTTAAAAAATATTCAGCTGTTTGTTTTACATGTCAGAAGTAGGATAGAAAGGGCGGTAAGAGTGTTTGGGAAACCTGTTTGGAAACGGTCGTTATTTGTGCAATTCCACTAGAGCTGCACATTTCACCATCAAAATAATGATCAATTTACCTCGATAACTGACACGAGTTTGGTCTGATTGATCGGCAGGTGAGAGACTGCCCAAGCCTGACAAAGGAAAGATGCGTTTCCACAAGATCGCCAACGTCAACAAGGCACTGGATTATATCTCTAGCAAAGGAGTCAAACTGGTGTCCATTGGTGCTGAAGGTGGGAAAGTTACACTATTATTGCTCTATTGAGACTAGGGCTGTCAGTTTTATAGTTAATTTAGTGCAATCAATTTTGTTCACCGAAAGAGAAATAAAGAAAATATTATACTGATAATGTAATCTCTTAAATTATTTTAGTTTCAGCAAATACACCATTGTTTAAAAGTTTGGGGTCGGTAAGGTTTTTAAATGTTCTGCTCACCAGGGCTGCATTTATTTGATGAAAAATACCGTAAAACAGCAATATTGTGAAATATTATTACATTTTAAGATAGCCATTTTCTATTAGAATATATTTTAAACTGTAATTTATTTCTGTGATGCAAAGCTGAATTTTCAGCATCATTACTCCAGTCTTCAGAAAGCACATTTCTTATTATTATCAATGTTGAAAAAAGTTGAGCTGCTTATTATTTTTTCAGGATTCTTTGAAGAATAGAGTATTAAAAGTATTAAAGTATCAATGTCTTAAAAAAAAAAAACTTACTGAGACCAAACTTTTAAACAGTAGTGTGTATGTGATTAGTCATAGTTATTAAATTTTTTTTTTAAAAAACCGTTTAATTAATTGAATAAATGTAAATCTTTAACTGACCGCTGCTCTCTAACACTATATTTATCAACATAACTACTACATATTATATAATATCGATAATATATCTATATATAGATACCTATATGTTGATGTTTAACTTGATCTACACTATAATATATTAACTTCGTCCAAAATTCTCTCTCTTGCTCTGCAGAGATTGTTGATGGCAATTTGAAAATGACTCTGGGAATGATCTGGACCATCATTCTCCGTTTCGCTATCCAGGACATTTCTGTGGAGGGTACAAACACACATTTGCATTTTGTCAGAGACATTCATGACACAACCGGACTGTTCATGTTACTAAGTAAACACTCATTATCACTTCATATTAATGGATTTCTGTTGGTGTGTGGGTGTGTGTGTGTGTTTGTGTGTCTCCACAGAGACGTCTGCTAAAGAGGGTCTGCTGCTGTGGTGTCAGAGGAAGACGGCCCCCTACAGGAACGTCAACGTACAGAACTTCCACATCAGGTGAGAGCGATGACAGACACAGTCAGATCTCAAGAGAAAGTTCAAACAGATAGAAAGTTCAGAACAGCATTTATTTGAAACAGAATCTTTTGTAACATTATAATGTCGTTGCTGTCAGTTATCTTTTGATAAGTGCAGGTTTCCTGTGCTGAATAAATTAATCATTCCATTTGTCTTCCCAAACAAACAAGTGAATAAATAAATATATAAAACCTTACTCCAAACCTTTGAATGGTAGTGTAAATGTGATTAATTAATGGTATTATATTTGATTGGATTAAATGTAAATGTTTAAAATGGACATCCTAATACTCATTGTACATGTAAATCATAATACTTTTTTTGTTTGACCAAATATAAACAAAGTTCTCAGTCAAATTTCTCTGTGTTTACTTTATGCTGTCTTTATGCCTTTCAGTAACCTCTGCAATTCAATTCAACTCACATGTGTTTGAAAAACATTCTTTATTGCACTTTATATTCAGTTGTGATACCAAATACTATCAACGGCAATATTGACAATATTTATACCAGTACTTATATATATTTTTGAAAGTCATCACTCATAACATTTAATAGACCTGAAATGCAACTAATTCGATTTTATTTATTAACTATTCATTTTTAATTAATTTCAAGTTTAATTTAGTTTAATTTAAATGAATAACATTGTCAAAAATATATATAACTTTTAGCTTCATTGTTTTGATACTGTTTGGCAATTGGCAATCACATTTATTTATTTACTTCAAAGTTAGATAGATTAGTGTTTCATCTAAAACTTTTTATACGTCCTTGACTAGTTTAAAAACACAGATTTATTAATGTATTTATTTTTATGGTAACACTTAACAATAAGGTCCCATTAGTTGACGTTAGTTAATGCATTATCTCAAATTAAAGGGGTCATATGATGCTGTTTTAAAGATCATTATTTTGTGTATTTGGTGTAACAGAATATGTTGACATGCTTTAATGTTCAAAAAACACATTATTTTTTAAAATACTGTACATTATTGTAGGTCCTCTATGCTCCGCCTCTCTCAAACGCTTAGTTTTCAACAAAGCCCCCTCCTTTGACAAGCGCAGTCTGCTCTGAGTGGCCAGCTGACCCAGTGCATTGTAAATAGCGGAACACCACAAGCACGCGTCGGAAATAAAACGGCCCTTATCATCAGCTCGCTAGCCGTCACTTCAACTTAACCATCAAGACAATTATAATGTCCTTTAGTTTTAACCATCAGGTGACCGCACAGTGTGATTGCGTTACTGCCAGCGTCGGTTAAGACGAGCTGACAGGCGGTCTATTGAGTTCTAAGTTCGACAGACACCCGTTTGTGCGTACCAATCGCCATGTGAAGGGTGTGACCAGCCAGGAATATGCATCAGGCGGCAGGCACAGCGAGGTGGGGGGGTGGAGTGGGGTGGGGGGGTGTGTGAGGGTGTGTGTAGAGTGTGTTTTGCACACACACTAGTGGTGGATGTGTGCTCCGAGACACTGCATGCTCACACTGCAACTGTGTCTAAGCTGAGGCACGGTCGCCTCACCCAGTCGTCACAGCAGTCGAACATCTGCTACACGATCACTGCGCACATCACACACTCTAGCACGTCATCCACATCATCATACAGTCATCACACACGCTTTGCATGGCCAAACCTCCCATTGAAACAGGACCCCCCCCCCCCCCCCCCCCCCCCCCCCCCCCCCCCCCCCTCAGCACATAGTAACTTCACTATACACAAAACGTAACTTACAGTCACTGATTCCGCGCCATATTGTCATAGCAAAGTTGGAATTGACCCTTTTTTTTTTAAATAGCCTTTGTGCACAGCCAGGCTTGTACTCTTCTAGGTTAAAAAAACTGTTGTCCATAAAACGCGTTGCACAAATTCAAACATCTGGGCTGTGCTGTTCTGTTGAAAATAAGTCTTAACCAATGATTTCTAATTGCATCTACTCCCGGAAGGCCAAATAAAGTGCTTTTGCTTTCAAACTGAAACACAGCGTCTCCCTGACATACTGCATCAACACGACTGATGTTCCTGAAACCACGCCTTCTTTCTTTGCTTGAACATTTGGGCGGCATTATGCTAATATTTCCACATAGTGAGGTAGATATGTGGGGGCATGTTAGAACGAGCCGTTTTAGGTAGGTGTGGTTGACTCTTAACTTTTATAAAGAATATCTCTTTGGATTTGAGACTTTAGTCTTTGCAACTTTACAGATCTTCTTATGCATTTCCCAAGATAGAAAAAAAAGCTTGTAAACACGCCAAAGAGAGGAACTTGATCTAATCCGCATCATATGACCACTTTATCAAAGTTAATAAAAATACTATAAACTGTTCAACTGTCAGCTCATGTACATATATTAAATAATATTAACAGATACAACTTTTAACTTTAGCAATGTATCAGTAAATGTTGAAATTAGCATTAACTAAGATAATCCAATGCTTTTTAAGTATTTTTCATTGTTGGTTCTTTTTAAATAATGCATTTAACTAATGTTACAAATGGAACCTAATATCTTTCTTAATGGCTGATCAGTACTCTCTGAGAGGTTTTCTAATATGTTGTCTGTGTTGTTGTCAGCTGGAAGGACGGCCTCGCTCTGTGCGCCCTCATCCACAGACACAGACCAGACCTCATCGACTACTCTAAACTCAGAAAGGTGCCGCTTCTGTCTTTTCTACCAGTCACTCGCTCTTCAAATCTTTTACATTTATTCCCTGTGTGCAGTTTTATGCCAATTCAACACACAGTGTTTTCATTTCAATCCTCTTAACTCAAAAGGTTTATCCTTGAGTCCAAAGCTCTTGTTTTATCCAGTCAGATTATGATTTGCAGGCTCAAACGATTGATTCAGAAATCTCAAATTATTCATTATAAAACTGATAGTCCTATATAAGGCACTGTCTACAAATAGAGTACAATATAAAGCATAAAACTCTTAAAAATGACAGCATGTGTCCGTAATGCTTTTTAAAAAAGTCACATAGCAATAAAATGTACCATAGTGATGGAAAGTGCAATGGAGTGAATGATTTTGTTGATCCTCTGAAGGACGACCCTATTGGAAACCTGAACACTGCGTTTGAGGTGGCAGAGAAGTACCTGGACATCCCGAAGATGCTGGACGCTGAAGGTGAGTCAAAGATTGCCTCTGAAATCAATCCTGTTCTGGTAGATGAGATCCTGTAACATACAATACGAGTCTGTCTGACAGAGCCTGTTTACTCTTTATGCACGTGTAAAGTAGCGTTTAGTATAATTTGAGTTTAAAACTTGAACTTGTGTTAGGTTTGCTCAGTTGGGCTTTAAAAGACAATTAATATTCGGTATATTATGTTTTCATCTGCACTGAAGATATTGGATGAGTCCAAAACATGAACTGAACTGAGCTGAATAATGACTAACTTTGTAACATCAATACTGTTATTCAAATGAACTAAATTAACATTGAAACGAATTGAGATGAATAACGATACTAGTGTGTTCTGTAGAGCTGCTTTACAGTTTAATTGAATTTGTCTCATAATTGATGAACTTTGCAACATTGACACGGTTATTGATCTGAATTGAATCAACGTTGAACTGAATTGAGCTGAATATTAATTGGCTTCTGTAGAGCTGAAATTGAATTTGTTTAATAAATTATGCATTTTACAACAATATCACTGTTAATTGAACTAAATTGAATCAACACTAAACTATAGCGCTGAATAATGATAGCTGCTTTACAGTTTAAATTGAATTAGATTCATAATTGATGAACTTTTCAACACTGACACTGTTATTTGAATGAATCAACATTGAACTATATTGAACTGAATATCAGTACTTTTGGCTTCTGTAACGCTGCTTTAGCGCTGAAATTATTATTTCTAAAATCGTTGTCAATACTGGTTGAATTTTACAACATTAACACTGTTATTGAACTGAACTGAATCAACGTTGAACTAAATTGGGTTGAGTAATGACACTGTTGTCTTCTGTAGAGCTGCTTGAATTTGTTTGATAATTGATGAACTGAATCAACATTGAACTGTATTGAGCTCAATATTAATACTATTATCTTCTGTAGAGCTGCTTTAAAGCTTAAACTGGACTCAAATTTCATAAATATGACTAGATTTATGATTATAATTTGTGATACCTGTGTTGTGGGATTTTAGTGCTGATTTGAAATGTTACTGAATGTTATTGAAATCTCATCTTGACAAATAGATTTTTATCGTAGATAATTGTTGGCCAAGATGACCACAGACTTGCTGTAAAGGGATTTTGGTTGAACTCAACTTGATACTGTATTTCTTTTTGTGCTCAGACATCGTCAACACCCCTAAACCTGATGAGAAAGCCATCATGACCTACGTGTCCTGCTTTTACCATGCTTTCGCCGGTGCCGAGCAGGTAAAAGTCACCACAAGTCAAATCAGATTTGAATGAAATTTCTCAAACTAACGTTTTTCATTATTACAGTGTAAGATGTGTAAACTGGGATCGGTTTGTGTAAATGACTGAAGGAAATTGATTTCAGTAATGTATTGAGCTTCCAGACGCTCTCCAGCGTAACGCAGAGTAAATGAACGTGCAAATTAAAGCAAATGAAGTGAGGAGACTTGGATACAGGCGCATTAACTCTAAACTGAATTTGTTATGTTTGCTTTCCCCGTGTCTCTGTCTCCAGGCCGAGACTGCGGCTAACAGGATCTGTAAGGTTCTGGCTGTGAACCAGGAGAACGAAAGGCTGATGGAGGAGTATGAGAAACTGGCCAGTGAGGTGAGAGTCTTTCAGAAGCTCACAGGTAAAAGCCAATGGACATTTTCGGATTGTTGCTGAAAATAGGCTCTGTGACCAACAAAGGTTTATGATTCTTACATGTTTTGTTCATTATAATAATCTTCACAAATGAACACAACTTTTATTTATTTTGAAGCATAAATACAACTGGCAGAAGTAAAAAGCTAAACATCAGTTTGCAAGAGCGCAATCATAAGCACAACGAACACTGTGAGTAGATGAGTTTAACTGACTAGTTTGATATTGTTTAATGTCCCCAAAAACCATTCAGAATAGACCATTGACTTCAGGACGGTGGCTCTGGAAGTGCTAAGATGCTCACTCGTTTCTGGGTTTTAGGACTCGGACGTTGAAAACACAGAAATACACGTTTCATGCAAATATTGGTTGAATAGTCCATTTTAAAAATGTGACCCTGGAGCACAAAAACCAGTCCTAAGTTGCTGGGGTATATTTGTAGCAATGGCCAAAATTACATTGTATGGTCAAATTATCAATTTTTCTTTTATTCCAAAATCATTAGGATAATACGTAAAGATCATGTTCCATGAAGATATTTTGTAAATTTCCTACCGTATATATATTAAAACTTAATTTTTGATTATTAATATGCATTGCTAAGAACTTCATTTGGAAAACTTTAAAGATGATTTTCTCAATATTTAGATTTTTTTTTTTTTGCACCCTCAGATTCCAGATTTTCAAATAGTTGTATCTCTGCCAAATATTATCCTATCCTAACTAACCACACATCAATCGAAAATTGACCCTTATGACTGGTTTTGTGGTCCAGGGTTCACATATGTATCTGTTTTTTATAATCAAGAATTTTCAAGATTCTGTAAAAACACCTTAACCAGCCTAACATTCCGCAAGCTGGTTTACTACAGTTCAAGCTGTTTGTGGTTTGATGGTTTTACATACTTTACATTAATTATTTACAAATAACAAAAATGTCCAACTTTTTTTTAATGTTTAAACTCATCGCATCCAAAATATAAGTTTGTGTTTACATAATATATATGTGTGTACAGTGTATATTTATTATGCATATATAAATACCCACGCATACAGTATATATTTACATGTATATATTTATATTATTATATTTTATATTATATATACATATATTTAATATACAAACATAAAATATTTTTCTGAAATATATACATGCACGTGTGTATTTATATATACATAATACTATATCCACCCACACACACATATATATATATATTATTTTGTAAACAAAAACGTTGATTTTGGATGCGATTAATCGCGATTAATCATTTGACAGCACTAAAATAGTTCAAATCATGTTAAAAAATGTATTTTCCTATACTTTCAATCCAAGAAAATACATTCACATTTCACATTTGAAGAAAAACTATTATTTCTGCTACAGCATGTGTGAACATATAATACATTTGAAAAAATATTAAAGATACACATTATGACTCATGTTGGGGGGGAGGGTTCTATAAGCTGGTACTCCCCATTGCAATTTTTTTTTTTTTATTACATTTAGACGAAATGTGGGTTACTATAAGATTGCAAATGTATTTTCTTGCTGCTGAAATACATTTTGGCGTATGAAGTTTGAAACTAAATATATTTTTCAATATCAGAAATATATTCCATTTAACTTTATTGTTAACAACATTTATTTAAAATATATTTTGGCCAGAAAAATATATTTTTTGTTTTATGGGTTGACATTTTCCTTTAATCCGTCAGCCATCTTGGATGAAAATGTCAGTGTTTTTGTGCAAATGATGCACGCAATACTGCAAACATTTAGGCTGGTAGCCATCTAGGTGGCATCTCACTAGAGTTTTGTAAGAGCCCTAATCCTGTTCCCTCTAAGACCTACATTGTCTCATGTCTCTAACTCCTCCATCTCTCTGTAGTTGTTGGAGTGGATCCGTCGCACCATCCCATGGCTGGAGAACCGCGTGGCGGAGCAGACCATGCGCGCCATGCAGCAGAAGCTGGAGGATTTCCGCGACTACAGGCGCATCCACAAGCCTCCACGCGTTCAGGAGAAATGCCAGCTGGAGATCAACTTCAACACCCTGCAGACCAAACTCCGCCTGAGCAACCGCCCGGCCTTCATGCCCTCCGAGGGGAAGATGGTGTCGGTAAGTCACGCAAAACCATCTGAAAAGTTTTATTTTTTTCGTCTGGCTGTTCTGACCCTTTCAAAAAGCATCTTCTGCATACTGTTCCTAAGTCTTCCTAATCAGCAGTCTGGTAGAAAACTACTTGTAACTTGACAGCCAATCCCACTTCTAGAAATTCAGCCAATCAGATCAATTGATTTTGATTTGACTAATTGATTATGTTGCGATTTGAAGCTCACTGAGAAACTCTGTTTGTTTGTAGGATATTGCTAACGCATGGAAAGGTCTAGAGCAGGTAGAGAAGGGTTATGAGGAATGGCTCCTCACCGAGATCCGTCGTCTGGAGAGACTCGATCATCTGGCGGAGAAGTTCAAGCAGAAATGCTCCCTGCATGAGTCCTGGACCACAGGTAACCATGCTTAGTTTACACAAGAGTTTAAACATAATGCATAATGCGTTAGCATTCCCATTCCCAAAAATGCATGATCATTTTACACTTTTAAGAGTCAGTCGCTGGTTAAACATCTACTATTGTACTATTGTACAATAAAATATGTGATACATAAACATACAATGTCTACAATACCTGGAGAAAGCTATGCGTTAGCATTCCTATTCCCAAAAATACTGGTTTATTTCACGCTTTTAGGAACTTTACAAAAAAATCAGTCATTGGTTAAACATCTACTTTTGTACAATAAAATGTGATCCTTGAGCACAAAAGCGGTCTTCAGTCGTTTTGGTATATTTTTAGCAATAGCCAACAATACATTGTATGGGTCAAAATTATCGATTTTTCTTTTATGCCAAAAATCATCATCATATTAAGTAAAGATCATGTTCCATGAAGATATTTAATAAATTTCCTACCGTAAATATATCAAAACTTAATTTTTGATTTGTAATATTCATTGCTAAGAACTTCATTTGGACAACTTTAAAGGCGATTTTCTCAATATTTTGATTTTTTGCGCCCTCAGATTCCAGATTTTCAAATAGTTGTATCTCGGCTAAATATCCTATCCTAACAAACCATTAAGTCAATGGAATGCTTATTATTCAGCTTTCAGATGATGTATAAATCTCATTTTAAAAAAATTATGACACTTATGGTTTGTGGCCCAGGGTCCCAAATATGTGTGATTTTTATATTGCATACACCACTGTTTTCATATAAAGGTTAAACTCTGAGCTCTTGACACCAGTCTACCTTAAGGTGCGGTCACATTTATCATTGTTTGGCCATTTTTTTAGGCAAAGTCAATTTTAATTGGAATCCGTGTGATTTGGAATTTCATGCGAGTGCGAAAGATATCGCAACAAAAGTTTACAATTCTTAGATGTTTTGTGCATCAAGATCTTCACAAATGAACACATTTTATGAACTTTGAAGCCTAAGAACAACCAACAGAATTAAGAATCTTAAGTTAGGCTATAAACGAAGTGCACCACGGTCACATGACAGCATCACCAACACTAAGCTTCCAACAACTTTTCAATCTGTAATTAAAATCTACAAGATGGAAAGTTTGCAAGAGGCTGTTAAAGTGGACTAGTGAGTAGGTGAGTTTTACTGCAAAATTGCACGGATCCAACAGAAAACCAACCAACAGAAAGCTGCTTGGTTTGAAATCGACTTCTGTGTGAGCTGAGCTTCATACATCTCTATGCTATAATCATTTCAGAGCGCGCGACCATTCTTGCATTTGTGATTTGACGCCTCTGTTTGCAGGAAAGGAGCACCTGCTGTCTCAGAAGGACTATGAGACGGCCTCTCTGATGGAGATCAGGGCTCTGATGAGGAAGCACGAGGCGTTTGAGAGCGACCTGGCTGCCCACCAGGACCGAGTGGAGCAGATCGCAGCCATCGCTCAAGAGCTGAAGTAAGTAACACAGAACGTTTTAATGGGGGAACCTCACCGAACCTCATATTTCAATGCAAAATCAAAAAACATATTTTGTATAAAAACAAAAAAAGCAATTTTTTTTTCTATTTTGACGTGATTTTCATTGTAATTAATTCTCATTTCCATTATGCAAAAATAATTTGTAAAAATTAATAAATATAAAAAAAATTCAATAAAAGTATACAATACATAACACTGAAATACAGGAATGGGAATCAGCATTGTGAGTAACTGTCGTTACCCAAAAAAGAAACTCAAAAGTAAAATGTTTCATTGTCGTAACTGAGAATTTCACTGAAAATATGCTTAATTGTCAGAAAAATAAAACCACAAAATGGTCATAAACTGTCCTCGTATTCTTCATGCAAAATAAAACGTTTATTCAAGTGTGCTATAAGTATACTTTTTTTAAACATTAAAAATGAGCATACTTGCAATCTGTTTTTAAAGTATTCATTAGAGATATCCTTAGCAAAATTATACTGAAGTATACTTAGCTTATAAGTCTATGTTTACTTGGCCTACTTATACATAATCTTTTGATTTTGAGATTTACTTAAAGTATAATTAAGTATTCTAAATATACTTGGCTTGTGTTTACTTACAAGTGTAATACAACAACTAAACTAGTAGTTTACTGACAGTATACTTCAGTGTACGTTCATAAACTAAACCGTGGGCTAGAAGTTTAAAACTTCAGATACAATAATATAATGCCACGTTACACTGCACGATTTTCAAAGTCGTCGGGTCACCGTTGTTTTCACACTGCACGACTATCTGGGGTAGCATTCAGTTGCTGCTGTGTTCACATTGCACGATGGATCGGCGACAGGAGGTTACACACTGCATGACTTTACAATAGGAAGAATCGCCGACAGCTCTGTCTGGTCCGCAAACTACGTTTCACAACAAAACACGCGAGAAGTGATAAGGAAATAACGCGAGAAACGACGGCGCCGACCGAAGTTCTCGAGGCGAGACTGGAATTATTATATATATATATATATATAAAAAAAATATATATATATATATTATATATATATTTTATATATATATTACTGAATAACCAAATATTTGTCTGTGAGCTGATTTCCAGCTACAAGGAGAAAAAGAAAAACAGATTATGCAGGCGGGAGATGCAGGGAACAGGGATTGTGTGTTCTGCAAAGAGAGTTGGAGGTAAATAATTTTGCAGTAACTGTTATGCTGATGTTGTGGCTGGTCAAGCAAATGTTTGTGCTTGTTTCTGTATTATATAATTGTTCATATATCTATTAAATTACTGATATTCTGGTCTATAACTCCTCTCCGAACTTCCCTCTGCACTGTATCTTGGTCTCTCGTTGGCTGTAGGTCATGTCGATGTAGTTTTCAGTCAGAAATTATTGCACACAGCGTGATTGTGAATCGCCGACAGCTCCAGATATTTAGCATGCCAAATATTTTGCGGGCGTCGGCGACGTGTCGGCGATTCCCTCAGATTGCATCTTTGATCATTCACACTGCGTGACTGTCACTCGCGTGAACGAGCACCGATTTGCCTCCGATGTCGGGCATTTGTCGGCGATTTCGCAAAACCTGTCGGCGAGTGAAAAATCGGGCTAAAATCGTGCAGTGTGAACTCGGCATTACAGTAAATAATATAAGTTCACTTGTAGTATAGTACACATTATGAACTGATTTTACTTCTGGTTAAAGTTCACTACTGGAACACTTAAAAGTATTCTTTTATTAACTAAAAAGGTGGGACAATTTAGTCTCAAGAAGTATTGAAATAGTGCACTTATACCTTTGCTACATGCATATTAGTATACCTACTACATATAGTATTCTTAAGAAAAAAGGTACAAAAGCTGTCACTAGGGTGGTGCCTTTTCAAATGTGTACCTTTTAGGAATTAATATGTACCTTTACGGTACTTATATGCACCCTTTAGGGGTAAATATGGTACAGTGGTGTACCTTTTGAAAGGGTACTGTCTCAGTGACAGCTTTTGTACCTTTATTTCTGAGATTGTGAGGTATACTTCTTTTGGTTTTGGAGTGAAAACCTGGGCATTTTCATGGGGTTCAACATTTAAAACAACAGGCTTTATGCAGGAACTCCATACAAGGTGCTCAGATGTGTTTGACTCTCTGTCTAGTGAGCTAGACTATCATGATGCTGCTTCAGTGAACACCCGCTGCCAGGGCATCTGTGACCAGTGGGACAACCTGGGAACCCTGACCCAGAAGAGAAGAGACGCTCTAGAGGTGCACAAACATTTTACACACTCCAAACAAACTCATGCTACAGTGTGAAGCCAAATATTAGATGCCCACTATAAAGGTGCATCTGGAAAACCAGCCCTAGTATTTGTAGAAAAGTACATTATTTGTAACTGGTTCGAGCTGATTTTGCTCTTTCATCCTGCAGCGTGTAGAAAAACTTTGGGAGACGATTGATCAGCTGTACCTGGAGTTCGCCAAGAGGGCGGCGCCCTTCAACAACTGGATGGATGGGGCCATGGAGGATCTGCAGGACATGTTCATCGTGCACAGCATTGAGGAAATCCAGGTCAGCAGTGTGAAGCTTTATGCAAAAATTATTTAAAATATATTTAAAATATTTAAATACATACGCTTAAAGGGGTCATATGATGCGATTTAAATTTTTTCCTTTCTCTTTGGAGTGCTACAAGTTGATTGTTCATAGATAAGATCCCTGAAGTTGCAAGACTAAAGTCTCACAACCCAAGCTATTTTTTATCAAAGTTAATACTCTGCCACGCCCCCCTAAACGGCTCTTTCTAACACGCTCCCACATATCTAGGTCACTATATGGAAATATTAGCATAAAGCCGCCCAAATGTTCACGCAAAGAATCATGCGTGGTTTCAGTACCGCAGTTAGTGTTGAAGCAGCCATATCAGGGAGACGTTGTGTGTTTTTAGGCGAAAGCAAAAGTACTTTATTTGTCCTTCCAGAAGTAGATGCATTTAGGAAGCTTTAAGATCACTTACAACAGAACAGTGATGCATTTTATGGATGACCGTTTTGTGAACCTAGGAGAGGATGTAATTCTGACTTTTTTATGACAATCTGGCGCTTCTGAATCAACTACTGTTTTGTTATTATTTTAAGTATTTTCCCTCTTGACTGTTCAAATGAGAGTTTTGCGCATCTGTGTGTGGTTGTGTGGGTGTGTGTGTGTGAGTGAGAGAGAGAGAGAGGGAGAGGGGGTCACATCAAAGTGGAGTCAGTTGTCTTAACCGTGGCTTGTGTACTGCTTACATACCAGCTTCATCATTGTGTCTGTCATGTGACTCTGTTCCCTTTCGGGCTCTGTCTTTACATTAATTTTGAAAGACGAAACTCGCGATTATGGTAAGGGGCGTTACATTTCCGACGAGTGCTTGCGGTGTTCAGCCAATCACAATGCACTGTGTCAGCTGGCCATTCAGAGCAGACTGTGCTTGTCGGAAGGAGGGGTTTTGTAGAAAACTAAGCGTTTGAGAGGCGGGGCATATAGGACCTACAATAATGTACAGTATTTGAAAAATAATGTGTTTTTTGAACATTAAAGTATATCAACATATTCTGTTACACCAAATACACAAAATAATGATCTTTAAAAAAGCATCATATGACCCCTTTAAGAAAATTATAGTTAAGTATTCTCAGTATATTTGGCTTGTAGTTGTGATTAATAATATAAAAGTATAACAAAGTATAATATAAAAACTATTAGACTATTGGTTTACTGAGAGTATACTTCAAAGTGCACTTAAACAAAAAAAAATTGGCTATAAGTATAAAACTAGTGAACTAACAGTAAATACACAAGTTCACTTATAGTAATAACTCACAGTTTAATTTTACCGATATTTTATAACTAGTTAAAGTTTACTATACTTAAAGTTTACAATAACTTAAAAGTGGGCTAATTTAGTTCCAAGAGGTATTGAAACAGTGCTCTTACAACTTACAAGTATGCTACTAGTAAATTCATATTAGTATACTTACTACATAAAGAATACTTGGTAGCTATACTTTAAATTCAAGTTTACTCAAATGAAAGTATACTACTTTTTTTATTTTGGTTTTAGAGTAAAATTTGAAATGTGACCTGAATATTGTCATAAGGTTCAATAATGAAACTATACATTACATGCACAAAATTATGAATTTGTTCCCTCGTTTAAGGATTAAATCAAAACGAGAGACTGAATTTGTACAACATGGCCATGATTTACTAAAACTAGGGAATCAATTAATTTGTGGCCACAATAAATGTATTTTTGTCCGCATGTCATGCGAGGCTCTGTAATAATACTGGTGCAGGTTTAAAGCGAACACAAAACAGCATTACAAATTAATTTAACTTCTGTCATGTGATGCATTTCCAAGTGCAGTAGAATATTCAGCATGAAATAATGTGATGATATTTTCAGCAGAATGGAAATGTCATTTCTGAGATGCAGAATGTTTTTACTTTTTGATGAACAGTTTTTTGAATGACATGCCCTGATAAATTTTGAACAATATGTTTCATAGCAGCATGTATTTATTTCAGCGCCCACATTTACAGGCTGCATTATTCACATCGCAGGCTGCATATGTAAGCTTTGCATTTGTAGACTTTTAGTGTCTATTTTTGTAGCATGTAACTGAAGCAGAAAACACTGTAATGCACTACAAACCTATTTATCAACACCATCTTGTGCAGTGCAGGCTTTTATGAAGCAACGTGAAACTACTCAACAGCACTTTCTATTCTGAATAACTGTTTATTATTTATGATGGTTATTAAAGGAAACACTCAGTGAGTAGCCCAGAAAACACGTTATTTTCTGTAAAGAGCAGCAGCTCATGTACAGACGCTTTTTGTGGCAAAGTAAGACTTCACACTGTTCCTGTTAGTAGTGTGAGATGCATCTGTTATCTATTTTATCTACAGATCTATAAAGCAATTAAAGATCAATCTCTTTATAATCGCTGGAGCAGTGCGAGTCTATCAGTGATTTGATTTCTGCGTTTTCACCGAAACTCCAGTTATAATCAATGACACTGCTCAACGAGTCTTTTATTTATATTGTGTTTTCACTGTGATGGTTATGATGAAAGTAGCCTATTTGCGAGATTGCAGAAATCGCGTTGCATTAAGGAGATCATTAGCTACGTTTCCATCCACCTATTTTTATGCGCATTTTGGGATATCGCATAAAAAAAATGCTGAAAAAAAATGATTAAGGCGAATTAAAGCATCGGGGCGTTTCCCGAATGTTTCGAGATCCGAATCTGCTTTTGATCGACAGGTCGAGAACAAACCACACAATCGCACACGTCTTAACGTAACTCCCGCAAAGTATAAAAGTGGAGTTAATGCAGCAGAACAATTAATATATTTGAATAAAAATCTTTATATGTAAAAAATGCCAGACGTTGTGGCTTGATGTCTTTTATTCATGTAATTTTTTTCATGACCAAAATAACATATTCAAAATAACATAATAAAGAGTTCATTCAGTTGTCAGAGAGATGTTACAAAACATTACAAGAACAGAACAATAAAAACACAACTTTTAAATATATTTATTATAACTAAAGTGACAAGTTCTGACAACATGCCAGTCGAGCACACTAAGCACTCCCCCAACCCCATGATGAACTGTCGAATACAACATATACGTTATAATTCGTCAATTCGCTTAACTAATTCGTTGTCAATGCTGTTTCAGAGCAATACTTGAAAATGACCACTAGGACGACGTCTCGGCACATTTGCTTCGACTGTTTCAGTGTTTCATGAAGCCTCGCTTTGCCCACCACTACTTTTACCAAATAAATTCCTTGATGTGCATCAAAAAATCATGTGAATTTGCGCGATGGGAAATGTTGTTTCGGTCATTCTGAAGTCTGTCGTCAAAATGGTTCATATAATTACCTTCCAGAACTGTCTTTCACGACTGCGTATCTTGTTTCAAATGTGGAAAGACGTCAATACACACCATTTTTCAAGTCCTCCGACGTTAATCTACCCTCCTGTCTGGTTTGTTTGTCGGACAAAATGGCAGATTCGGCGTTATGATTGGTCAGATCGCCTGTCAATCAAACTCTCTTCCCAGTCTGTCTCGAACATGCATGTTTAGGTCTCGTTTCAATGAAGACCCGATTTCCGAAACACGAAATGTGCTCTGATTGGTCAGCTGGGCCAGTGCGTTGTGATTGGCGAACCGCTCAGAGCGAGTTCTGGAAATGACACGCCCCTTACCATAACCGTGAGTTTCATCTGCTCAGCTGTAAATATTAACAATGGCGCCAATTTTGCCATCACAGTCTATGGTCTCTAACACAGCTCACCCAGGCCTCGCCCCCGTTTTTTTTTTTTTTTTGCATATTCAGTGGGCAAGAATTATTTAAATGAGTGATGCTGTAAAAAGAGAGAATATCACCCTTTTGAGTGAACTTTGAGTTTTGTAGCCTTGCAGATCTTTTTTTACGCTCAAACAGCAACATTACACACTAACTAAAGGTGGAAAAAAGTGAAAAAGAATAATAGTACCCCTTTAACTCCACCTGTAATGTTGTTAATCTCCATTTGTCTTTCAGAGTCTGATAACAGCTCACGACCAGTACAAGGCCACCCTGCCAGAAGCCGATAAGGAGCGCATAGCCATCATGGGCATCCAGAACGAGATCACAAAGATCGCTCAGACCTACGGCATCAAGCTGGTCGGAGTCAATCCGTACACGGTCCTCAGCCCACAGGACATCACCAACAAATGGGAGGCTGTGAGTACGGAGTACAAACACAGTCCAAAGCTCATGGCTAGTCATTTACTTCACTTCTGGACACATAAAGAGACTCAGATGTGTGTTTCTGATCTGTCGCCCCCTGCAGGTGAAGCAGCTGGTTCCCCATAGAGACCAGATGCTGCAGGAGGAGGTTGCCAGGCAACAGGCCAATGAGAGGCTGAGGCGCTCGTTCGCCGCTCAGGCCAACATCATCGGACCCTGGATTCAGACCAAGATGGAGGTGAGCTTATTCAACACGAAACCATGAGATGTTGGGGGTGAAGAACCAGATTTAAGGAAGTTACATTGGTATTAGTGTTGGGAAGTTACTAAAAGCAATAATCAAACGCGCTCTCCCAAACATCCACTCTTCTTTTCAATCAACTGATTTGTTTTGCAAATTCATATGCAGTAAATGAAGAAATCTGATGCAACATGCCACGAATGGACACTTTTCATTCATTTTACATTTTACTTTAATCTGAATAGCCATAATAGATTTGATTTAGTTTAGTTCTGCAGGGGCATTTTTTGCTCCTTTATCTTGAATTTGGGGGGCATTTTTGATCATTTTGGTTGCACTTTAGCCCCCATTAATTTCCAAAAACACAATTTTCAAGTTGTGACCATATTTTTCATTTTAATTTTAGTTAGTTTTGGACATTTTGCTGTGTTTTTGTCATTTTTATTAGCTTTATTTAGAATTATTTTTATATTTTCAGTTTTCATTTCAATTTTAGTAATTTTGTTGTGCATTTTTTGTCATTTTTATTTATTTTTTTAATTTCAATTTTATTTACATTCTCTCAGCCATAATAGATTTAGTTTAGTTGTTCTGGGACATTTTCTTGACTTATTTGTGATTTCATTTTTTCTTTACAGATGTCTGTTCTTTCTCTTCTAATGTACATTTGTTCACCTATTCTCTCTCGGTTTGCTGTTATTACGAGATCGGTCCACGTTTCGGTGGATATCACCGGCTCTCTGGAAGGAACATTATTCATCCTCTGAAAGGCAGTACCACAGAAATCATCAACTCCAAATCCAACATTGACAACTGGAGGAGATCACGCACTCCTTCAGGGAGGCTCTCTGTCTTCGACAACAACCACTAACTACACGCATGATTATTTTCATTACAGAGATGGAATGTTCAACACAGGCTTCATTTTCAGAAGGGACACATTCATTGCTAGTGCAAACTGTTTGTTTGTGTGATGGGGGCTTTACAAAGATCATTTAAAACACATATTAGTCCTATAGTGGGGTAAGTTGTCACAATGGGAACCTACCGTTTTATTGAATTCGAGACGAATGCCTTTATTTAAAATATAGCTAATATAGCTAAAATAAAAATAATACAAAATAAAAGCACTTTTAAAGTTCATTTAAAACACACAGTAACCCTGTATTTTATATAAAATATAAAAACTAAGGTAAAAAAAGTCAAAACATGTATGTATTTAATGTTTTACATTTTCTGTTCATTTTTTAAATACATTTTAGCTAAATTTAAATAGAAAACTATTATGAATCACAAAGAAATAAAATCTGCAAACAGCAAACAAACGAAAGGTAATTTACTTTTTTTTTTTTTTTTTTTTTGTTTTTTTACATATCCATTACTTATAACCCTGGTCTCCCCGATATATTTTATGACAGTGTTCATAATAATATTTAGTTCAATAATAATACTATTTGTATAATGCTTTCACCAAAATTAAAACAATTAAACAGAGCTTGCATAACAAATCCACATTACACACAGAACACTTAAGTGTTATGAGAGGAATGATGAATGTTCAAGAGCCTGCAACAATTCAAGGTGGCACTGTTTCTGGCATCATCCGTCATTCCCTCCTCCAGCACGTCCGTGTGGGCTGGGAGCAGCTGCTCACCACTATCGCTCGCACCATCAACGAAGTGGAGAACCAGATCCTGACCCGCGACGCCAAAGGCATCAGCCAGGAGCAACTCAACGAGTTCAGAGCCTCCTTCAACCACTTCGACAGGGTCAGTGAGATGCTCATCCACACTCATGTGTGACCGTATACAAGGGGACTCATTATTGTTTTTAACTTGCAGAAGAGAAACGGCATGATGGACCCCGACGATTTCCGCGCATGTCTGATCTCTATGGGTTACGATCTGGTGAGTGACGAGAAAACTCCGCCCACTAACAACCATCTAAATCAATGCTACAAGTGCACTGTGACAAAATCCTTCATCCTTACCAAACTACATGGCACATGCAGTTCATAAATTTGGGATCGTTCACTATAGCTGCATTTATTTGATCAAAAATACAGTAAAAATAGTTAAATATTATTACAATTTCAAATAAGTGTTTTCTATTTGAATGTATTGTAAACTGTAATTTATTCCTGTGATCAAAGCTGAATTTTCAGCATCATTACTCCAGTCTTCAGTGTCACATGATCCTTCAGAAATCATTCTGATATGCTGATTTGCTGCTTGAGAAACTTATCAATATTGAAAAAAAGTTGTATGCTGCCTCATATATTTGTGGAAAATGTGATACATTTACTTCGAGATTTCTTGATGAATAGGAAAAACAGCATTTATTTGAAATTTAAATTTTTGTACCGTTAAAAATGTCTTCTTAAAGTCAGTTTTGAACAATATAATAAATCTTTGCAGAATAAAAATAGTAATTTCTTTAAAAAATCGTAATGACCCCAAACATTTTAACTGTAGTGTATTTTTTTAAATCTCAAATACTTTGTCAACAGTATAAATACATTTTTGTGTCATATTATTTGGAAACATGATTCAACATAAAAAATGTCCAAAATAAAGGTAGGCCTATCACACAGTTGAATATTTTGTTAGCCAAAAGCGAATTTTTTTAATTGTTAATTTGGCATCTTTTTAAAAGGCTTAATTCTTTTTAGTGAAGCATAATTTTTGCAGCAAACCTCATAATGAATCATTTATATTTTGCCAAGATCTACCAGGATTAATTTCAATCTCACTAGGTGCTTTGCTGGACACCAATAAGCACAGAATTAAATGTGTATCTTGAACCTGATTGGTCGTTTCTGTCAGGGTGAGGTGGAGTTCGCCCGCATCATGACCCTGGTGGACCCCAACAACACGGGAGTGGTGACCTTCCAGGCCTTCATCGACTTCATGACACGCGAGACCGCTGAAACAGACACTGCTGAACAGGTCATGGCCTCCTTCAAGATCCTGGCCTCCGACAAGGTGCGATCAAGATCCAGTGTTGCTTCTCTTTAATCCATTTGTGTCTGTATGGCAAGCCATGCTAACATTTAATCCTTTAAATGTACTATATCTATTTTCATGTGATTAGTACTGATTTTTTTAGCTACTAGTATCTATTCCATTAGGTGCTAGTACTTATTCATTAGCTACTACTGCTTATCCTTTAGGTACTAGTACATTTTAAAAGAGACTAGTACTAGATACTAGTTCTTATTTTTTAGTTACTAGTACTAATATTGAAAACTGTTTAATATTTAATCCTTAAAACATATTAATATCTATTTTCATGCTACTAGTACTGATTGATTGATTTTTTAATTTTTTTGCTACTAGTATCTGTTCCATTAGGTGCTAGTACTTATTCATTAGCTACTAGTGCTTTATCCTTAGGCCACTTAGTACTTTTTAAAATACGGTACATTAATTAGATACTAATTCTTATTTAATAGATACTAGCACTTATTTCAACAGAGACTAGTAATTATTCGACTGTTACTAGTAACAAATTTTATATTTTTGCTATTGAATTATATGGGGATCGGTCTGAGTAGTATGTATTCCAATAGTGACTAGTATCTTTTTTTATATTAATAGTAAGCATTCATCAGATACATGTACTTATTTATTAAATACTATTACTTTTCATTAGATACTAGTACTTAGTAACATAAAAATAAAAATCTTACCAGTAACATCTGGAATAAAAGTACTAGAGTAATCATAGTACTAGTATTTAAAAATAAATAGCATTATCTATTTAATAGTTACAAGTATCTAATAAATAAGTACTAGTATCTAATAATAGGTACTTGTATCTAAAACATAAGTACTAGTGCCTAATAAATAGCTACTAATATATTAGACGTGTACTAGTCACAAATGGAATAGGTACTAGTCAAACTGAATAGTTGATATCTGAATGACTAATCCCCATAGAAATCAATAACTAAAATGTGAAATGTGTTACAAACAGCAGAATAGTTTCTAGCCACTACTGAAATAGGTACTAGTATCTAACAAATAAGTACTAGTGTATATTTAATAGGTACTAGTATCAAATGAATGATTACCAGTATCTAACAAACAAGTACTAGTATATATATATTTTTTAAAGTACCTAAAGAATAAGCACTAGTAGTTAATGAATAAGTACTATTGCCTAATGGAATAGATACTAGCAGCTAAAAAAATATGCACAAGTAACATGAAAATAGTATGTTTTAGGGATTAAATGTTAAAATGGCTTGCCATAGTGTCTGAACACTTCAGGGAGGATTCAGAATTAATTATTTGTAAATGTTTTTAGTACCAATTTTAGTACTGAACAAAACAAAACAGTGAGAGTTGGTGTAAAAGTGTCTCTTCTTGTCTTTCAGTCCTATATCACTGTGGAGGAGCTTCGTCGTGAACTCCCACCCGAGCAGGCCGAGTACTGCATCTGCCGCATGACCAAGTACTCCGGCCCCGATGCGTCCCCTGGAGCCCTGGATTACATCTCCTTCTCCAGTGCCCTTTACGGAGAGAGCGATTTATAAATGCTCTGAATGTCTTTCTTGTTCTCTTTCTTTCCTCTCATTTTCTCCAAGCCCCCAAATGTAGCTTTAGATTTGCGAGGGAGTTAGCAATATCCCTCGTTTCCCCTCTCTGTTTTTCTGTCTGCTAGCTTTAACATCATATTTGTTTTACATCCAAACAAATGGGGTTGGGGTGTTAATCTCGCTGTCACTCAAATTATTTCCAATTTGGATGTCAAACCCTCCTATATGCATCTCATATGATGAGTCTGAAGTCAGCATGGAATTAAATCAACCCTATTTATGTTGTTGTGAACGATTCACCAGTGCATGTTATGCCAAAGAATATCTTTATGATCTTTCATTGAAATATAATAACTTGCTCCGCCTCTGAAACAACTTTCGTTTTCAGATGATGTAATCTAGGCCAGAAATAAGTCAAATAGCTGCAGTCACAATGTAAAAGTAAAATGGGTTATAAACACAGTTTCATGTTGACTTTAGCACGCTAAGTGCAATTGTCCCTCTCTGTGCCAAATAAAACCTTCCAACATGATAATATATATATATATTAAAATGTGTTTGTTGATGCTAAAGAGCGCTTGTGAAGATGCATGCTGCGTTTATTCTACAGACATTAATATGCGAGAGAGCCCCCCCTCTTTGTTCAGTCCTTTATTTTAAGACCCCAAAAAGCACTGCTGCTGTCCATTGTCTTCTTAATATGAAACTTTGAGAACAACTAAATAGTCTTCACACAGAATTTGTGTATATCTGTATGTTATGTTGTCATGTTTACCCCTTAATATCTCTTATGATGTATGTCTTCACTGTTCAGAGGCAAATTCATTGTCTGTTTTCATTTTATTTGGAGAGTTTGTGCCAAAATTATCAACCAAAGCCAGTAAATGAATTCAAAGATGTAATGGCAGAGTGTATGTGTTGTACTGACCGGAAAGGTTTCTGCTAGTCAAAGAGCTGAACGAGGAAAACCAGGTTTGCCTTAAAACCGACTTTAAAGACCAGGTACATACAAGACAGTGTTGTAAGAGTTTTGTTATGTTCGCACACCTGGAATTTAAAGGGACGGTTCACTCAAAAATAAAGTTCTGTCATCATTTACTCACCCTCATGTCGTTTCAAACCTATGATATTCTGCATGTCTAGAGCAGAAGATGCCCAGGGTCTGTCAAGAAGTCTCTACGACTCCTGGGTGTTTTTAAGACATTGTGAAAAACAGACCCTAATATGAGTCTAAGGCCGGTTCACACCAAGAACGATAACTATATACACGTCCACACCAACGGACAATAACGGTCTGTTTGTTATAAGCGCGCGCTTCCGCTATGTCTTCTGCCGCTTTAAAAGCCCGCGCGATTTCGCTGGGTGGATTCTGATTGGCTGTCAATGTTTAAATCGTTCTGAAAAAGTTATCGTTATATTTGTGCTTGGAACTTCCTCGTAGAACGATTATTAAGACTTTTTATAGTTATCGACATTCTGGTTTTGAACGCGAGTAAACGATGACAATTTTTGTTTTAGGGGAACTATTCCTTTGAGAGTAGTGTCGTAAAGAGATCGAGGTATCTGGTTCTTTTAAAGAGAAGTTTATGAATGTTCTGGAAGTTTTGGAAGGAGGCAGAAGGTTCTGCCCTTACGAAAATTAACATGGTTTTACTACAGTAAAGTGGTTTTTTGGTGTATTGATTACCATTTGTATAACCACAGTTTTACTACAAATACCATGGTTAAACTATGGTTAGTGTAGCAAAACCATGGTTAATTTGTGGTTCCCATGGTTTAAGTAACCCTTTTTTTTTTTTGTTTTATAGGTAGTAAAACCATGGTTGATTTTCGTAAGGGTGATACCTTCATCCTCAGGCAGGCCTTGATGTTATTTAACGATATGGTCTAGTTTCTATTGGCAATATTTAAATAATTTCAGTTACAGATGTTTTTTGTTGATTATTATCCATCATGATGTGATTTCTGGGTAAAAGTAGGCTATTTCACTGACCTTTCAGATTGCCTCATTGTGATCACCTCTCTGTATGCTTCTCCATTATCCTCATTCGCTTTCAAACACAGAGTATTAAAAGTTAAACCGAGAAACCCAGAATAAAAAGTCTCAATCGGCTCTTTCTGTATGTGTCGTTTGTGTGTTGTCTGCCGTGGATTGTGTGTTCATCTCTGTTGGCCCCAGTAGGGGGAGCTTTAGTATGAATTTACAGTAGATGAGGGCCACGGGTTCATCTCATCATTTCAGGGATTTAAGCAGTGAATATTGTTGATAAAGCTCTGAAAGTTTTTTCTTTCTCTTTGTCTTTAACATAATTTGTCATTTGCTCGTAATAATGCGATTCACATGCATGACTCGCAGTAAGCGTGTGCACTCCCATTTCTGTTTTTCCAGCCCAACGGTTTTCTGTTTGGTACCTCAGAAAAGAGATGTATTATTTATTACGCTTTGAACACCTTTATCTGACCCATGCACTATACCGGCATGCTCTGATGATTGTTGATGAGGTTATATACTAATGATGGGCTGAAACTGAATCTTGATGTGCTGTATTCGGTAGATAAACATATATCAAAGTCCGTCTCATTCAATGGTCTAATTATTATTTGTGTGTGTTAGTTCTTGCATATGGTCTTATACAGTGAGAAAAGAATCACCCCGTTTATTTATTTATTTATTTTTCTGACATGTTGTCGTTATATCTTTCACTTGGATGCTATAAGTTGCACTGAGTAAATACAACTGGATAAAACAAAAACTGTGTCCGTCTTCATTTCAGAATGCAAAGCAACAAAATTGTATTATTTTAAAGGGGGGTGATTCTTTTCTACCCACTGTATGTTAAAAATTGGACCTTGAGTCTGTAATAAAGTTTGATGATGATGATGAAAAATCGGGAGGATCCTCATAGAGAGAGGTCAGTAAAAACAAGGTCAGAGTTACGGTAATAAAATAATTTTCTTTATCAGCAGAGCGAAAACCTGTCCCGACTCGATAGCGATCATGAACCGCTCCATTGTGTCAAAGAGCCCCCAATCCATTCACTATAGCTTTATGTCTCAAGACCCATTGCTGAAATCAACCTGAGTTGAGAGGATTATTTCCGGCTGATCTGAAGTGGATGATGTTGGGGGTGTTTTCATAGATAAGCTGGTTGGAATGGCCCAGGCTGGATGTGAGTTGTGGCTGACATCAGGCTGGCCTTCATTATGAAGATTGGCTGCTGGTCTTAATCTAGATTTCCTTTTTCATCTCCAGTCCATCTCATTTGGGAGCGACATAAACGTTTTTTTGATGCAATGGGAAGCTAAGAGCACGTAGGGCGACGCGAGATGCGTCTGGTTACAAACCGTGGTTTGCTGTGACAGCAGTGAGGTGGATTGAGATTTCGCTTCATAATGCTAGGAGTGTGGCTGCTTCATGCATCATACCGAAGAGGATCTTATGCTTTAAGCTGAAATGTGCATGATACAGCCAGGGCAAAATGCATGAAATAAGGATGGCTTTCATAATTGTCTTGTTTTGATCTCTACGTCCTCAAATCTCATCCTTGCATCATATCCTTGAGGAAAGGAAACAAGATGCACATCCAGAATCTTGCACAAGACTTGGGAAACATATACCACAGATTACTATAGAGTAAAGGTTATCCAGAGGGTATTTTGGAAAATAGTTTTTTTTTTTTTATGTAAGCTCAACATGCATCAATTCTGGATTAAAGCCAGAGACTGTTTTTTTTTCTTTGTCTCTCTCATTTTAATCCCAAAATGGTGTCATTAGACAATCACAATAAAGTATTTTGGGAGCCGTATAATATTTAATTAAACCATTTTCCCACAGTTTATTCAGTAAATCCTGTGAGAAGCAGTGGCAGACGTGGATGGGTGGAGTCTGAAACGGGACAGAGACACCGATTCATTCAAATGACTCGCGCACCTGTCTGATCGCTTGTGAGTTTCTTGGAGGTTCACACACATTCTTTGGGCAAAGGTAGGTCTGAAACATCTCCTGTTCGTCTTTAACTAGTTTCCAGTCTCACTGTCCACCTTCATTCTCACCCAGCACTCATACACAAGACCTTTTCTTCTGACACCCTGCACTTAAACACACAGAGTCTCACCCAGCCCTCATTGTTGTTAACAGTGCTCTGTGTATGCTGAGATACTTGATCCCACAAGGACAAATGCACAGAAATAGAGGGAGAGAAAATGAGCAATAGGAGGAGGATAAGAAATACAGCTGAAACCATAAGAGAGGAGAGGATTCTGACAATAAAATAGAAAGAAAATGAGCTAAACACATACACACACACATAGTAACATGCTAAAACACATACCTTAGCAACAGGGCCGTAGCTGGGGTTTGCGGGGCCCCAGTGCAGGTTGTACCAGTGGACCCTGTTTGAAAGCTAATTGTATTTTTCATCTATTATTTATTTGTGCTATTTACACAGTATTTAAGTTTTTTCAAGTTTGTAGGTGTCACCGAATAAAAAAAGTATAATAGGCATGAGTCTGCCACTCCTGTAACTAAAATTAAATATACAGTCAAACCAAAATTTATTCAGACACCTTCAACGTTTCTCACATTATAGAAAGGTATGTAATGGATTACAATCAACCAAAAGACAACTCAATATTTACACAACTATCAATACTATGTGACTGTCCAGCAATAGTATCCCTATACACGCGATCGAAAGGTTTAATTTGTTCAGTGTGTGGTGTAAAAAGGTCACATTAGCAATTAAAGAAAAAACACTTAAGCAAAACATGGTCAGGTCAAAGTGTATTCTGAATATTTGGTTGCAAATTTTTTTGCAATTTACTGGTAGTCCACTGTATGAAGAATTGTTGGGTATAATATGTCACAGTTTACTTTATTCTGCTATCCTCACTTACATAAATGACCTATAGTGTCCTGCACCACAGGTAAAAAAAATAAAAGAAAAATAAAAAAATCTGGTGTCGGAATAAATTGTGGTTTGATGTGGAGTAATTCTTCCAGAGCGGGAGTGATTTTCTTTCTTTCATTTTTCTTGGATTAACATTACAGCAGCTAGTAAATTAGGCGCGGTCACTTTAATGCATCCATTATCATTTACTTACACTTAAAGGCACAATATGTACGATTTTTTTTATTAAAATATCCAAAAAAAACACTAAAACAGTGTTATATATTTTGCTGACTTGTTTACTTACAGTATCCCAAATGTTTCGAAGAATGTTTAAATCCAGAGAAATAAGACATTTTAACTAGTGACACGGACCGTGTCCATAGTGTCTATTGTGTCGCCTGCCAATGAAGTCATAACCCCTCAATTTCTGGTTTTGTTTTGTAGAAAACAATGAAACACCAAAGACGCTTTAATATGCCATGCATTTTATTAGACAGGTGACGACCACACAGAGTAGCATTATAACAGAACGTTTAAATGTATCCAGTATGATAAAACAGCGCTGCTTTACACCACACACGCACGACCGGAAGCAGCGGAAGCGGTCGACTGTGGCATAATAAAAGCTCCGCTGCTTTACCCCACATACGCACGACCGGAGTGAGCTTAAGCGGTCGACTGTGGCATAATAAAAGCTCCGCTGCTTTACCCCACACACGCACGACCGGAGGAGCGGAAGGAAGCGGTCGACGGTGGCGTAAAAAAGCTCCGCCTGCTTACCTCACATAGCACGCGGAGCAGCAGAAGTGGTTGAACTGGGCATAATAAAAGCTCCGCGGCTGTACCACACATAAGCACGACCGGAAGGAGTGGAAGCGGTCGACTGTGGCATAATAAAAGCTCCGCTGCTTTACCCCACATACGCACGACCGGAAGCAGCGGAAGCGGTCGACTGTGGCATTATAAAAGCTCCGCTGCTTTACCCCACACGGGGTGTCGCACTCGTTCAGCGCCTCGTTTCGCTTCGACGGCTTTCAGCCTCACCCTGCTTCATTCTACTACCTGCAAGCCCCACTTTAGTTCTAGTAGAAATTGTCAATAATAGCATTTTTCCAATGCAATTAAAATTATTTGGGTCAGTGTGTTTTTTTATTTTCACAAGGAAGTAAATCGGGTGGAAAATAAGATCTGTTACCTTCCCTTAAGAATTACAATTGAAAACAGAAAGTAATTCAGTCATAATATCAGAGGTCCCAAACAATGGCAGTCCTTTATCATTCCTTACTGCTCTGTAAACAGATTATATCTTCTATGGTAATATAACCATGGCTAACTAAGCAAACCAGTTGTATAATGACACATGCTACCTAAAGAAATGGTTTGACATGTGGGGAAGTCGTGGCCTAATGGTTAGAGACTCATAACCCAAAGGTTGTGGGTTCGAGTCTCGTACTGGCAGGGATTGTAGGTGGGGGGAGTGAATGTACAGCGCTCTCTCCCACCTTCAATACCACGACTGAGGTGCCCTTGAGCAAGGCACCGAACCCCAACTGCTCCCGGGCGCCGCAGCAAAAATGGCTCCCCACTGCTCCAGGTGTGTGTTCACGATGTGTGTGTGTTCACTGCTGTGTGTGTAGGTGCATTGTGGCCCCAGGTAAAGCAAGCAGCACTAATTCTGCCAGTAGGGTCACCACCCCCATACTTGGCCACATGTCACGTCACGTGTCACGTCACATTTGAATGTTGACTATGTGTCAAACCGCATATACATATATACGCTGTTTGACTTGCTTCATCCTTTGCGTTTTCTAGGTCAGAATATTTTACATTAGATTTACATTACATTTACATTTAGTAGACGCTGTTATCCAAAGCAACTTGCAAATGAGGTAAAAACAATAACTGCAATGCTGCAAAACCTAACTACAAGAGTGGTAATAGAGGTACAAGACTGAAGGTTTCCATAAATTAATATCAGATCATGGTTCTTTTCTGTGCCATTTTAATTTAAGTTTTTTCTCCTGATAATATTTATGACGATTATATAGATTTATGATTAAATATTAGGTAAATGGAAAAAAGTGATACATCAACGTCAATGGAAAATGTGATATGTAGGCTACTTGATTGTGTTTTCATGATAAAGGCACTTAACCTCAGGATGCTCCTGAGAAGAACCATAACCATGATATTTACTTCAGGACATGTGTAGTAAACATAATTTATACAGGTGTAGCCAAATGAAGAATTGCACAATGTGGTTTGTCATTCTGATAAATAAATAAAAATAAAAATACATATATATGAATATAAGAATGATAGTCTGCCCTGGAAAATCCAGCTGAAACCAGTTTGACATAGTCAGTAGGCTGGTCCAGATGGATTTCTAGCTGGTGGGACTGAGGTCAGTTTGGTTAGCAGGTTGGATAGAACTAGTAAACCACCTTGTCTTAGTGGTGACCCATGCTTCAAAAGGTTATTAGCAACAAAACAACCGTTTTAAAATGTTTTAAAAACCAGCGTAACCACCACTGGTATGAGGTGTTTTTTTCCCCTTATGGAATGAGTGTAAAATGTGAATGGCCTTTTAAATAATCAAAAAAATAATAATAATTGACTGGCATCAAACAACTTTTACTGCAGTTGAAATTTAACAAAAGGCTATTATCTTTTAATGACATAATGGGTTTTTGTTCTGACGTGTTCTTTCACAGAGAAATTTACTATTTTTATGTATGGCAGGTTAGTGACACACTGATTACTATGTAGATGAAAAACATCGAAATAATTGTGCCATTTGGAACGACATAAGGGTGAGTAACAGATGGATTTCATTTTTTCTGTTCATCACACAAAACTATTGGATGACGATTTAGACGACTTTAAATATAGCGCAAGATGGAACTTGGATTTTAAAATCACTGCGCAGGAGCTTATCAAACATTAATGTTTGTGTTTACAAACAAAAAAATAAAATAATATGGGCTCCACAACAACACGAGAATGAGTAAAAGGTGGCAAAATGTACATTTTAGCGGGGGCAAGCTATTTCTTAAAAACCGGGAATGTGTCGCCGCACTGACTGATGGTAAATTTGCCTCAGAAACAGAATCAGAATTAGCTTTATTCGCCATGTGTGTGCAAACACACAAGGAATTTGTTGTGTTTTTAGGTACTCTTGGTACAAGCATACATACATATTAGGGGTGAAACGATATTCAAACTGAACTGAAAAACACTTCTGACACAGACACAGCGTACACTGCTTGCGTTCAGCGGATATTCTCCAAAAATGGCGCTACAGCGCGGAGGAGACGAATTGTTGAATAAAATAGTTATTTTTGTTTTCTTTGCATACAAAAAGTAGTCGCTTCATAACGTTACAGTTAGGGCTGTGCAATTTATCGAAATTATCGAAATATCGCAAATGTACATATCGCAATATGCATATCGCTACAGCTTGCAATATATGGGGCCATGAACAAAAGACAAAGAGAAAATCACTCACTGCTCTTACCTAAATAACTTTTGTAGCTTAAATAAGAATCAGTGCATATTGAATTCAAAGAGTAAATTCTAAGCAGTTTTTTTTCCCTTTTATTATTCAGTTCCTAAACTCATGTTAAAATTATTACATTAATGTTAAAATGCCATTTTTATGTAATGCTTGAGTAAAACACTACCGTTCACTTTCATAAGTTGTTGTAGTGGTGCTTTCTTATTAGAATCAGAATCTGAATGAGCTTTATTCACCACTTAAGTGTGCGCAAACACAAGGAATTTGTTGTGGTTTTACAGGAACTATTGTACATACTACATACACAACTAAAAAAAAAAAAAAAAAAAAAAACAACCATATGACACAAGATAGTTATAGAAGTTCACAGAACTGACTCGGCAATAGCTGAGTAAAACTGTTTCATCTGAGCATGTGGCACTTTAACCGTTATCGTATCGCATATCGAATATCGCATTATTTAATGAGTTATCGCATATGGCATTTTTCTTCAATATCGCACAGCCCTAGTTACGGTTGAACCACTGATGGCAGATGGACTATTCTGACGATGTCTTTCATACTTTTCTGGACCTTGACAGTGAAAGTTACTTGGCAGTCAATGGGACAGTCACAAGCCTCCTGGATTTCATCCAAAATATCTTAAATTGTGTTCCGAAGACGAACGAAGCTTTTACGGGTTTGGAACGACATGGGGGTAAGTGATTAATGACAACATTTTCATTTTGGGGTGGAGTATCCCTTTAATTGCAGACCCTTCTCGGCTCTCCGCATCTTCCTCGCGCGTGCGTCGTGAATACTCTGTCTCACTGTCATGCTGATGACAGACAGCAGCAACCGACGCGCCGATATCAACGCTGAGATGACCTACCGAGCACCTCAGCGTCTTGTGCGCTTCACATCCTTCGACCCGGAGCGCAAATAACCGCGCACGAGCGAATCTGAAGCGCTTCGGACTCGTTGTTTCACTGTGCGGATCACAGACCGCATTCATCCATCCATCCATCAGTCAAAGGTGCACAGATGACAAAGGTGGGTGAGAATACAACCGGCTGCCGTATTGCTTTATCACCGTCAGTGGTCTGGATTGACAGCACACCTGTCTCCTATCACAGCCTAATATTATATATTTATGATGCATTTACATTGCTCTGTTCTCACGCCTGGTGCGCTTGCAGCAGAAAGCAAACGCGTCGCATCGGCGTCCCCTCATTCATCTTTCTGATTTACAGTGATGACCAGCTGATTTATGCATATTGATCTGCATGCTGTAAATCAGGTTTTAAGTGACAGATTCACCTGTGAGGATGTGTTTGGCCAGCCGGTTTTATCAGCTAGTTGATTTGAATGACTAATGATGTTTGTTCCCGTTTTAGCATGAAATGTGCCTAAAAATGTTCGTTTAGCATTGAAATATCTTAAAAGGGCTTGTGCAATTTGGTGTGAAAGTTTGTGTTCAAAAAGTTTTGAAATGCTTATTTAAAGCTGTTATTATGAGTCGGTGATTCAGTGGTAGGCTTATTTGGTGTAATACTTCACAAGAGTTCAGTTTTGTTGAAAATGAAAAATGGAAAGCTATGCTGTCCTCGAATGCTTTTAACAAGCAACTTTTCAGTTAACATTAAAACAAACCTGTCAAGTATGAGACGGACTTGTCACTGTGTGATATGCAATTCAGATGGCAATGAATAATCAGTCTTGAGCACATCAGGCTTGTGTGGCATGAGCTGATCTGGTCTGCTTCATTCCTGGTGTCATCGTTGTGTCTGTTTTGTCCGCGGTTGGGGGGTGGGGCCGTATTTCCCCCGACAGAAAATGATTAATTATTTTAGCACCAGAACAACTATAGGAAATACAACAAATGTAGGAAATATAAAGAGGTAATAATAAAATTATATAAAATGTGAACTAAGAGGAACCGGATTTATATATATATAGAGAGAAAAAGAGTTAAGAGTCTTATCTAACCAGGAAAGAAAGAGTTGATTTAACCTGTAAGCATTCCACTGTATTGCATGTCTTTGAGGGTTAACTTCGTGACATACAACAACTTAAAAAAAAAAAAGTTAAATAAAAAAACTAAACATGAAATGAGTATTTTTGGATAGCTGAGATTCTTATGAATGCACATCAGGTGCATTCAGTGTCTTTGTCAGACCGCCAACATGGCTTCATGCTGTGGATCCAATAGCTCCCAGCTATAGTCATCTGCAGGCATCCGTTTACAAAAAAATGTAGGCGGAAGATTCTTTCCCTTTTTCAGTGCGTTCAAAGTTCTATTACTCAGTTTTACCGGTAAGACTTACAGTGATTGTGAGGTTTGTTCTGTTTAGGAACAAACCTCAGAGTGTCACCTTTCAAAAGAGACCAAAACCATGCATATACTCCAAATGATTCAAGAACAGCATACAATTTCCTTTGGGTAAGCCTTTTTTAGGTGTTCTAAACAAATTTTACAGGAATGCTAAGTGGTTAACTTATGATTTAAATCCAGCACTCAATACACAACGGACAGTGACAAGGCACTAGAGTATCCTGGTCTCCAGAGGTCTTGCCTGAGCCGGATCGTAATCCCAGTGACTTTTAGCAGACTTAGTTTACCAGCCCAGATCCTTGTGCATGTTAGATGAACACGAGTTTGAACCGCTCTCAGAACATCCGAGATGCAGATGAGTTTGTTCCTTCATCAGAACAGATTTGGAGAAATGTAGCAGAAATGTCAGCTGTTTGGACTCTAATTCTGACGGCACCCATTCACTGCATTGGTGAGCAAGTGATGAAATGCTAAAACTCTCTAAATCTGTTCCTGTGAAGAAACGGACTCATCTACATCTTGGATGGACGAAACTCGGTGAATAAAAAGATAGCCTACATTTTGGTTGGTGAATGATATTGTGCAGATTTCAATTTATTTTGACCAGTTTTTGCCTCCTTATAAACAACCCTTCCCAAAATAGATTGAGCATGTGTTGGCAATGTGTTACTTGCCTACTACTTTTACTTTTTACTAGCAACTTATAAGTGAAAATTGTTTTTATGCCATTTTTTTCAATGCTGGTGTATGAAATTTTACATTTACCAAATTGCTTTGATGTTGCTGTTTGACTTGATTAGACTAAACGTAATTACAATCTTGGTGCTTGAATATCGCATTACTACAGTAATAGATCTTGAAAGAGCTTTGTTGTGAGAGTCTGATCGCCACTCTTTCTGAAAGTCAATAGGAGAATGCGTGTTCAGCTGAGATCAATTACATGATTCCCTTCAATTATTAATAGACTCTTCAACTGGTGCTAATTTAGTCTGACGGGGCAAAGTACAGCGACTTTCTAATATGACATTTACAGGATAGAATGTGATCGTTATGACTTAATAAACATCAGGCCAATAATAATCATAAATTGCAATGATGCCAGTCGATGTGATATCAAAGCTGTGTTGCTCCGGATTATTCTTGCATATATTGTGGACACTTGAGAAGGTAAGGCGAGATGCGGAGACGGTGTATTATGGCGCGTCTCTTGTGTTTCTGCTGTGGTGGTATGTGTCGGCATTTAAAGTGGGAATCTGATTAGATCGTCTGTGATTAAATATTTACTGGTGACTTCTCCACTGCTCTGGGGAAAAGTGAAATCGGGAAAGTGTGTGTTTTTTTGCTTGCGTGCATCTGCCTGCCTGCTTGTGTGTTTGTTAGACTAATTTGCTGCCCTCATTAAACTCGCAACCTTTTCCGTGACCCTTGTGTTAATTTCCCTCTGCCGATGCTGTGTCTCACCCTCATCCTCGTTTTCTTCTGCTTGACTATTAATGTCTGTTTGACGTCTTTCTCTGATAGTTCAACCCGATCTCATGAAAGTGCGTATGAATAGTATGCCAAATAAAAATGAAAACTCGTGGTATTGATACGCAAAAATGGACTTTGGCGTGTATATGCTACGCGATGGGTAGGTTTAGGGTTGTGGGGTAGATGCGTATCATATGCACGCCAACAAATTTCGTATCATATGCACGCGAAAACTGCGTATTATATGCACGCCAAACACATGCGTATCATGTGCACGTCAACAAATTTCGTATAATATGCACGCGAAAACTGCGTATCATATGCACGCCAACAAGTTTCGTATCATATGCATGTGAAAACTGCGTATCATATGCACGTCAACAAATTTCGTATCATATGCAGGTGAAAACTGCGTATTATATGCACGTCAACAAATTTCGTATCATATGCAGGTGAAAACTACGTATTATATGCACGCCAAACACATGCGTATCATATGCACGCCAACAAGTTTTGTATCATATGCATGTGAAAACTGCGTATCATATGCATGCCAACAAATTTCGTGTCATATGCACCTGAAAACTGCGTATCATATGCACGCCAACAAATTTCGTATCATATGCACGCCAACAAATTTCATATCATATGCACGTGAAAACTGCGTATCATATGCACGCCAACAAATTTCGTATCATATGCATGCGAAAACTGCGTATTATATGCACGCCAAACACATGCGTATCATATGCACGCCAAAGTCCATTTTTGCGTATCAATACCACGAGTTTTCGTTTTTATTTGGCGTACTATTTATATGCATTTTCATGAGACCGGGCTCTGTTCGGTACATATTATTCGGCCTTTTCACTTATTCGGCCGAACACCGAAAGAATAATTTCGGTTGCCGAATATTCGGTGCATCCCTACAAACTTTAGATGTCATATCAAATGGCTCCACTTTGACCTCAGTGTTACAGCGGACTGAAATTAGCCGCTTTTGTGGTCTTGGTGATATTGTGTTTCAAAGCAGCGTTTTTCATCCTGTCATCTCTGTGAATGGAGAAGGGAATCTCTACAGTCTCTTCTTGTTTTCTCAGAAACTTCAAATGTGCTCATATGAAAACATCGGAGGCTGAGCTGTTGGTTTTAGTGTCAGGAAAATGGAGCTGGTTTTCAGCCAGGGCTTTTTCCGGCTGTCATGCATAGGATTTCTAGCAGGACTTTACTATGTTTGATGTTTAATTTATAGGGTGTCAGATTATATTCTCTCAAAAATTTGATTTTTATTCATTTTATTATGTTATTTATTTTTACAATACTGGAAATTTTTAAATAATTGTAAACATATAATTTTTTAATCTTACATTATTTAGTTTAATAATTATTATTATTATTAATGTAATTAAATCCAATTTTGTGTACAAATGCTTTCATTATTGGATTTCTAACTACTATGTCTGATGTTAATTTATAGTGAGTGTGGATTATTTTTTCTCAAATTAGTTTTTCTCATTAATTATTAAATTATATATATATATATATATATCATAATATATATATACTCTATTATATATGTCGGTTCTATATATTAATTAATATATATATATATATAATTATACTTTTAATAAAATGTATCATTTGAATGTAAATTTTACTAGATTTCTAATTATATTTACATTATATAGATTGTATTTAAAATTATATGGTTATCTTAGTATTATGGTAAAATGCCTGTTTTGGTTCGACTGATTAATGAGTCAAAGATGTTAAAATTTGCACATCTATTTTTGAAGTCATTTATATAACGTTGAAAGGTTGAGTACTTTGCATTGTGGGATGTTCAGTCGTATACTGCAGATTTTTGCTTTTTGCTTCATTTAGATGCAAATAAAAAAGCTGAATACTATGCAAAACAAGTATGCCGTTCTTCACTGCAACTACCCATAAACTTTTTTTTGTTATTTGTCTTCTCAGACTTGCGGTGGATGGCTGGTTGCTCAGGGGCCGCTGAAGGATTAATTAAATGCTCTTGAGAAAGGGCCTTGACTGTTACAGATGCTCCTTCCCAGCAGCAGATTCAATAACCCCATAAACACGCCCATGCAGACACAGAGCGGCGCAGCTGAACCCCCGCGGGTGAGTGCAGGGCGTCTCCCGCTGCTCAGACGGCGGGTGTGTAAGTGGATATCAGTGATGGCGCAGCGACAGCTCGATGCCTCTTTTATCACTGATGCTGCCGTCAGTTCTTCTTTTCCTCTTTTTGTGTTCTAGTGGATGCTGCATTTTTCTGTTCATCTCTGTATTTATCTGGCACTCTACAAATGCTTTAGGCAAACTTAAACTGACTTGAATGTTAGTGTTAGTGTAAACTAGAGGTTCCCAAACATTTTTGTCAGCCAAACCCCTCAGACATAAAATATTTACATGCAGTTCCCTTGATATTTTGCATTATGTAATATTTCAATAATTTAACAATACAATTGTTTAGAGTTCTTTAATGGTCACATGATTTATTAGTAAACATAAATATTTAATCCATTTTTTTGTGTTTTTATAATTGCTTTTATATTTGACTCTTCTAAAATAACTTTAAAGTGGACTCAATCCCTTTTCAATTGGATATTTGTGAAATCCCAATAGGTTCTGGTGTAATTATATTCATTAATCAATACCTATAATATAAACATTTAGATTATTGCTGTTGTTGGTTAGTTTATTTCACTGTTGTAGGAACCCAATCAAATTAAGTACTAGTCATTAGTAATAACCACAATAACAATTCAATCTTTTAACGCATTATAAAAATTAAGACCCACATGCATTTACATTACAATTGTACTCGTAAAATAAAAAAACAAGTATTTTATTAGAATCATTATTATTTTCTGCTACCATATACAATACGAAGATTTTAGCTTTTATATCTTCACTTAAACTGTTCAAACCCTTCAAACTTTTTAACATTTCAGTTCCTCAAGCTTTTATTTTGGTGGAATAACAACGAGGTGCTGTAAACTCCTGTCCACAGAAATGTTGGAAATTTATGTGAATGAGTAAATAAAACAACGTTGCATTCACAAACGCATATTAAACTCGCGAGACGCTGAAAGCACTGGATCACAAGCTGCTCGCGTGTAAATGAACACAGTGCTGCGCTTCACTCTGAAACACACAGCGCATACACTCTAAAATACTTACTTAGCTCTTCATCGTTCTTACCAGCCCCCATCTGTTTAGAACCCCTGATACTTTCTCAAACCTGTGCTTTTCTTTGTAGTTCCTTAAAAACTAGGCTGCACAATAATCGAAATGTGATTGGTATTCTGTCATCACAGTAAATCCTCATCACGTGCTTTCAAGAGGGAGCAAAGCATTTCTACACATCCGTATTCACTGTCCCCAGTTACGCAAAAAAATCGCAGACTTTTTATTGCGCGATTCTGAATCGAAAAAACGTTGGCGTAATGACAGCTGTTTGCATAGCTTCTCTGTGAACTATGGCTCTGTGAAGTAAATGCTGCTCCATCTGAAAGCATGTGAAAATACCACATTTAATAACATATTTTTACTCCAAACTCACTTCATAACGTCAGTCGAGTGTTTGAAATAAATCCTTCTGTGAGATGATGTGGCTTCTTAGAATAAGGCACGCAACATATTTCATAGTATTTAAGCGGTGATGAAGGCATTGCATTATAAATATACTTTATTTTAATGAAAATTATAATAATAAATACTCAGATAAACCGTATATTGCCGTAGTCGTGTGTTTATTAGTCACGTTACATCAATGAAAGCAGTTGAATCTTCTGTTTATTCTGCTGCAGCGATAGGCATTTTCTGGGTTTCTTCTGCGAGGCGTATTTGGAGTTTCAGCACGAGAGCGCCCTCTGGCCTTTGGATGGAGATTTACTGCTGATCACAGAACCGTGCTTCACTGAAAGATACGCATGACAATCGCAGCTTCTGTCGAATCGCGATCTCGATTCCATTTCGATTTATCGTGCAGCCCTACTTTAAACCTAAACAAGACATCTTTGTGAATGCAAACACTAACAGCACATTTGACATTTGAAGGAAGCTCTATCGCCCCCTCGAGCAGGTTATTTTTGTTTTTGAATTAAATAATGCATGACTGTAAGCTTATAATGTGTTGTCAAGCAGCACCGTCTGCACTCGTGCATGTTTCTGGATGTAATGTTCCCATTTTTCACTCATTGTTCCTCTCACACACACACACACCCTGATCGCTTTGATTTATCTCCCCGCAGTGTTACACCAGAGGTCGTGCCATCTGCTCAAGTCCATAAACTGGCACTAGTGAGGGCCGAACAGCTCTGCACTGATTGTTACATCTCACACAATAATTCAATCTTGCGCTTGGCTTGTCTGGCGCTCGAGGATCGGCTCGGTCTGCCTCTCGGGATGTTTTGGTCTGTGGGGATTTAGTTAGACGAGAGCCAGGGGATTTGAACCCATGACCTGTTGGGATGCTCTTGCCGCCTCATTCGTTCTGTGCAGGACACATCAAATCCTGGAAATTGATTTGGAAAGCCGCTTGAAGTTTCTAGAGTTCAAGAGTGCAATCTGAAGGAGTAGTTAATCACGCACTTCATAAATAATTATCCTTGTTCTCATTGTCACTGATGCAAGAAAACAGACGGTTCCTTTATTAACCAGAGGAACGTTTTTCACTGTTTTGTGCTGCATAATTAGGAGCGACCGGAGACATTTGGTAGCAAGTCAATGAAATGCCTTTGTGCAAACCTGCATAATCTGCTTTGTTTTCATAATTGTGACCCTGGAGTCGCTGGGGTATAATTGTAGCAATAGCCAAAAAAATCATTGTATGGGTCAAAATGATCGATTTTTCTTTTACGCCAAAAATCATTAGGATATTAAGTAAAGATCATGTTCCATGAAGATATTTTGTAAATTTCCTACAGTAAAATATTAAAACTTAATTTTTGATTAGTAATATGCATTGCTAAGAACTTAATTTGGACAACTTTAAAGATGATTTTCTCAATATTTAGATTTTTTTGCACCCTCAGATTCCAGATTTTCAAATAGTTATATCTCGGCTAAATATTGTCCTTTCCTAACAAACCACACATCAATGGAAAGCTTTCAGATTTAAAAAAATGTACCCTTATGACTGGTTTTGTGGTCCAGGTTCACATATTATTCTTTTCAGAGTTGCACCTAACCATATAGTAGGTCAGAATGAGGTGATTTTTCTATATATCAAAATATCAAAACAGATGCAAAGACATATTCTCATGTTTGCGGTTCTCTGATGTTGGTTAGTGGTCGCATGACATGCAAGTAAATGAAATATTTAATCTCTTTATTTAATCTTACATAACGTGAAGTGTGTTATTTGTACTGTGTGGATGGACTTTAAAGTGGACCCAATAATAATAATAATAATCATAATGTTGTTATTATTATTATTATTATTATTAATTATTATTATTGATACATTTATTGGGTTGTTAAAACTCAATGTAAATATATAATAGTAACTAATAATAATAATAATAATGTTTTAATTAGAATATATTAATCTAATTAATTACCAATTTTAAAAATGAAGACAGAAATTGATTGCTGTTGTAAATTGTATAATCATAATTTAATTGTATAAAAAAAGACACACTAATAATAAAATTATAATAATAACGTTTTAGTTAATAAATTATTATATTATTAATATAATTAATTACTGATTCTAACAATGGATTACTGTTGTGCCATAAAATAAAAAATAGAAAAACTATAATGATTTTGTTTTGCATTTCAAGTTATATTACTAATTTATTTTCAAATTCTTCACATTCAAACGTTCAAACCCTCAAGCTTTTATTTTGGCGGAATATGGGTGAAATGCTGTAAATTTCTGTCCACAAAAAAGTTGTAAATGATGTGAATGTGTAAATAAAGTGAAGGAAGTGAACGTTGCATTCACAAATGCATGTTAAACCTGCAGAGATGGAGTTGTCTAAACACTGCATATCAATAGGTCGTATATATCAAAATTCTAGCTTTGCAAGACGGTTGCATCGAATCTCTCAATGCTATTTGTTCTGTTCATTTGCAACTTGTAACTAGCACAGCTGATTAGTGTACAAATGCGTTGCTGTTTAAAATAGAAGGACCAACTGTGATTGTTGCACAGCTGTAAATGGTCCCTTTTAAACTGCAATCCAAGTCAAGAACATGAGTAAACGTCAGCTTGGAGCAGGAATTAGTGTTGTGAAGTAAAGAGACGTCTGCGCATCTAATCTGCTCTTCTCAGGGGTATTTTGGGCAACTGGTGGGTGGATGATAGGACGGTGGACTTCGCTGCTGTAGATGGTTAAGTGCTGTGAAAACAACAAATTAAAAACCCATTGTTTCTTTGTATTCTTAAGGCCGTTGTTTCACGTAATCCTTAAAGATGGGTTGAAGGAGCCAGTTGTGAGTGTAACCGTAGTCTCCATCTCAGACGACATGCCTAAAGACTGTTCATGGATCTGATTCTAATGTTTAAGTTGTATGTTTGCTTTGAAATGACAAGATCTTATCTTTTCTGATTGCATCTGTAGAACATTGGATGAGGTTTTTGACCTTTTGTAGATCTTTGTAGCATTATAAATATCTTTACTGTTTTTTTTTATCAGTTGGCACTGGCAGCAGTTCTTGTATAATATTTACACATGAAAGGGACGTGGCGCATAAAGTGGGTAATGCAGAAGTGGGACGTGGGCTGTTGTGGTGTAAAATGGCCAAGCATCATTGCAAACATTTGAATTGATCTGATCTGCTTCATGCGTGGCTCATGCATTCGGAGTTCAGAATGGAAACTCTTTTATAATATTATTAGTTGATGTCAGATTTATCATTTGGCATAAAAGCGCTGATCTACTTTCCAATGAAAAGAGAAAATGTTTTTATTTGTGACAATTAAATACTTAATTAACATTCCCACATGGTTCACCACAAAAAGTTGACTGTATTTTATTTTTAAATTGCTGTATACTACTGTATTTGCAGTAACTGCCTCTTTGGCGCCATTCTATTGAGGTTGCTTTATTTTCCTCATTTCCTTTTTTGGATACATTTGGATTGACGGATTTGCCTAACAGCTCGAACTCCTATCGACGTGTTACATCGCTTGTAATGATTGGCAAATACGTTTGCCCTTCGTGTCAGAAACAGCACGAGCGCTTGTAGTACTTCTGTCAGAAATATACCAGGGCGTCAGTTTACTGTCCAGCATCCATTATAGTTATTATCACTGATTATAATGGGTTCTATGTTGTCTTTTGTCACGTCGCACCGCGGGTTTTGTCCGGGAATTGATCCGGGGAACCTCTGCACTGTGAGTCGATGCACCTCACAAGAGAATAAGCCACGGTAAACATATATGTTTGTATGTCTGTGCTGTCATTTTTATTAACAAACAACTTGAATTACCAAATTAAAATGATTTTAACGAGCAGCGCTTATCTTACAGTATTTTAACATTAAGTTAACTAATGTGAAATTGTGTTTAGGTGTTAACTTTGGCCAGTAGCTTACTGAGAAAATAAACTTGTATGTTAACTAAGTTAAACAAAAGTTTTATGGCCGCATTTCTCGTTTTAGGCTAGTTTATTATAGTTTTTTAATGGAATTTAAGATTTGCTACATTTTTTGTGTGTGTTTTAATGGAAACTGTACTGAAGCATCAAGAAAGACATGAGCTTATGCCAGCCACGCTGAAACTGATAAGTCATGGCAAGAGAAGAACTTAACTATGATTTTGAGAGATTTGTGTATTTCATATGGGGTTTGCTTTTTAAAATGTGTAATTTCTTCTTGTTTTTCAGGAAACACATTTCCCTGGCCTACGTTTTGGAGCAACGCCTGAAGATGCCTTATATGTATTCTCTGGCTGCTTATATTTTCCCTCCAATATTTTTCTGTTGCATTAATATTCTTTGTGAGGATAAATCCAGAGGATACAACATAATGCACTGCAAAAATTCATAAGACAGGAGAAATGGTGAAGATGCATTGGAAGACTGTGTATATTTAAGTGTTATAAATGCAATGTTTTAAATAAATAATTGTATATTTTGTAATAATTGTCTGTTTGAATTGAATGTCAGTAGTACTACTAGTAGGATAAAAATAAAATGAATTCTATATAAAAATTATAAAATCTAAAGAAAACTATATTCAAATTAATGGATTACAGTAGTGTACTGATGAACTGGATTTTTTACAGTAATTGCACTGTATTATATGATTACAGTACCATGTGGTTAGTGTAAAACTGAAATACATTTATGGTACTGTAAATCTTAATTACAGTAACTTACAGTGTTGCCAGTAAGTTACTGTAAAAACGCTTTGAAATGTCTAAAAGTGAACGTTTAACATCGTATTTCCAACAAAACAATTTGAGTTTGCTTAAACCACCTACACTGAAGGAATTGTAGTCAGAAAAGACTCTTCAGGTCAAATATCTGCTCATATTCCTAAATATAAAGAGTTTATTTAAAAAAAGTAATTAACTTCTAGTTACGTGTATGTGTGTGGATGTGGGTTTGCTGATGCTCGTTTTCAAGCTTCATTTCCCAGATTGATTTTTTGGGGGGGATTTAGACAATAATGCCGCATCAGATGTGCAGGCCGATAGAGAGAGGGGACGTTTCATGCTTTACTGAACTGTGATTACAATAAAATACTCTAGAAGTGCTTTGTGGTGTGATATATGAAGAAAAATTCAAATATAATATCTGAAGCTTCTGTTGCAGTTCCCACAGTCTGTTCTTCACATTTATTTCTTCTTAAGTCCTTTCCAGTACTCAAGCTAGCTTCCTTATCTTAAACAGGAACACTTTTAGAGAAGTTTAACCTATTGTCAATGTTTCAGTAATGGATTAGGTGACACCTTTGAAAAAGAATGCTAAATCTAAATGTAAACGAACCCAGCCTTATTAATGTGTTTGCGGATAATATATCTCAACAGGTTGTCCATTGAATGAGTGTTTTGGGTTTAATAACTTTAAGCTCTATTGACAGCTGGGTTGAGCCTCATTCAGAATTTAATTGTAAAATGGCTTTTAAAGTTCAGGAACTTCAGATGATTTGAATAATCAGTATTTTAAATGTCACCAACAGAATTTGTATGTTAAAGGGGTAGTTCACCAAAAAATGAAAATTCGGTCAACATTTTTATGTTTTCCAAACCTATATGAGTTGCTGGTAGCCACTGACTTCCAATAAAAGTGTAAAAGTTAAATTGGCAGCTGAGGTTGCCAGAACTTAAAACACATTAGTCACATTTTAGGTTTTACAGATTTAAACAAACATGCAAGGCTCACCTGGTTAGTGGCGTCAATAACTAAACTGATCTATATCCAAGTCCAATCGCTAATGTTACATTTAGATGTTTTATTTGCCATTTGTAAAATGTTCCAAAGTATTAGTTTTGCTTCCAGCAGTCAAGTCAGCATCATGAAGAAATCTGCACGATAATCACATACCGCAGAATTTATAATTACGTTTGCATACTCCACATGCTCCACGTATGCTTTTAAACTATAAATGTAGACAATATTCTGTATTTGGGTAATTTTGTTATGTACTCTCAACTATGTTTAGCACATTTTGCCATGTTTAAATTCAATCTGCAGGTTAAAAACTCAGGTTCAAGATGTTTTTTGTCTTTTTAGCTGTATTTTGTAAGCTAGAAAGGTGTGACACAGTTGTGGAGTCCAGTCTGGGATGATTTGAGGCGAATGTAAATTATGCTTAAAAACCATTTGTGTGCATTTCGCATGATATATTCATCATAATATTGTTTTTAGCTATAGCATGACTCAAGTTTGCGTTGCATGTTTATAGCTCGTATCTATTAAAGGAAAGCTGCCTCTATAAAATGAGTCCATCTTGACCTATGCTTAAAGTGTCGGTGCAGTCACTTTAGTGAGGGTCCTAACATTTTTAGACCCGACTAATGACCCTGAGAAATGTTCATATGGTTTCAGCTGAAAATGTTCTGAGGAATACATTCAGTGGTTTAAATCTATAGAGTTTAATGAATGTCAAAATGAAGTATGGGTGTAGGTCTTTTCTACCCACTTTGTTTCTGTGGTCAACCCTGAGTGCAAAACTGATGAGCTGCAAAGATGCTGCGATTCCTTGAGTTCCTTCTGCCCTCCAGAAATCATCACGTGCAGAAAAGCAAGTAGAAACAGAAATGTCAACACCGTATCCACATACGTAAATGTCACTATTCCTACACTCTTACATTTTTTTTAATAAAAATCAGGGGACCTTTTACCAAGACTTAAATTACTGCATAGTGGCAAAAAGTTAAATTAAAGTTTTTTATTGATTTAATTAAACCTTTTAAGTTGCAAACATTATTTTGTTTGCAAACTTTTTGTTTGACTGGATATGGAGAATACATATTTAAAATAAGTGTGTGTGTGTGTGTGTGTGTGTGTCTGTGTTTTAAGGGAAAGACCTGTTAGCATTTGCTTTTATGTTTGACATTTAAGACTTTATGTTAATGTTTGTCGTTATCATTGTGCTAAAGAGTAGCGCTCATGGCTAAGTTGGGGGTGACTGTATGAGCCATGACTCACCATGACAATAGCCAAGGAAGGTGGCATGGTGTTAAAACTTCAATCAACCAACAACGACTGAAAATGCCAGTGGCAAGTAATACAGTAGTTGTTCATTAATTTTGCATGTTAATTTACATTTAACATGTGCTATGGTAGGCTGTTAATTTGAAAGGGGTCATGAATTGAGAAATAAAATTTTCCTTAATGTTTTGACATTTAAGAAGTCATTGTACTATAAAAATATCCCGTAAGTTCAAAACTTCCTCGTTAGTCCAAAAACAGCTTTTATTGAAACCAAGATCAGAAAACTACTCGTTTCAGATTTTGTCACATTATGTTGTAATAATGCAATGAAAGACCGCCTCTGCAGAATCAGATCAACGCCGCCTTCTACCTCATCGTATCAAAACTCGAGTTGCAATGATGAGATCACTGCATTCATGCGCTCAACTGTCTGTTTCTGTATGTATCTATTAAATAATTAAAAAATGCAGTTCGTCACCCCTTGAACTAGAATATTTCAGATTGTTTCCAGACCTATCAACCTAATTTATGCTACAAATTTGGTCCTATAACCCAGTGTAGTTTGTTGGTTGAACATGGTTTTATTTGAATTTGTCCTAACTTCGAAGCATTGGTTTTTAGAGTGTATATCTGGCCTACCGTGTCCCAGACATCTATAACGTTGCATGCCTGGCTGGACGTTTCTCACGTCACCGCTGGATTGGTCACACAAGCTTGGCTGTATCACAGTAATTCAACGCTTTCTCCAGAGAGCGTCTTTCCCCAATCCTACAATAGCACCACTCAGCACCGTCGGATCACAGCTTGACTCTGTGTTTTCCCCCAAAAGCCACATCTTGATTCCAACAAAACAGCACAGATCGGATTCTAATCTCCTTGCCTTCACCACAACTCTGGCTTTGTGTGGCTTGAGTGACGGGGAATGATCATGAATCTGTTGCGGTATTACTGGTCTTAATGTACCAATAAAGGGATTAGCTGCTATTTTCAAGGAAGATGATGTTTTTAATATATAATTCATAGTTAAATGTGTATTTTCTTTGCTTCTAGTACAGCTTTCACTCTTTTGAAGGTTTTACACTAATTTTGGAACATGGATGCAGGGATATGCTTCACTCTAAAAAAATTTAAAAAGTTGGAAAAGTTTCCAACAAGGGTTTGAATAACCATTTTAGGTTCCCCAAAGAACCTTTCAGTGAACGGTTCTTATTTTGTTTCTTAGAGTGAAAAACATTTTAATAACCTGAAGAACGTTCACTTTAAAGAACCTTTGGTGGAATGGAAAGGTTCCAGGGATATTAACGTTTCTTCAACCACAGATGCCAGTAAAGAACTTGTATATCTTTACGATTGTTCCATTCAAATTCAAATGTCAATGAGACACTGATGTTGGGGGATGGATTTACGTGACTTTACCAGGTTTAAGATTCACAATTTTAAGTGTGTTCTTCCTCATATATCCAGGTTTTCCAAGTTTGGGAACCTGGTTCTTCCAAGAAAAATGTGAATCAAAATCAAGTCAAGCCTTCAGGCCCCTATGAAGTTTTCTGATGCCCCCTGGTTTGGAACCAATGCTCTAGATATCGATGTTGTCATCAGCCACTGGCAAAAACCCCATATTGATAGACTACTAATATACACAATGCAATTCAATACACATACAGGGGCTATAATGGTACTGGGGAAGAGTGCAATGTGGTAGAAATAAACAAGAATACAATATAACGCATCTGAATTCTCTTTGATGTCATCAGGAATGTGATTTTTTTCCTTAGTCTGGGGTCGATGCACATAACATGTTTTTAAAATTCATGACCAAATCGGAAACTAGCTGTAGATCTGGGCATTTATAATTTAATGTCTTTTATCTCACACTGTAGTATTGCATACTTGAGTGTGCATAGGTAGGTGGATGGTTGCATGGGTGATTCATGTCTTCCTCTGCCTCTAATTTATTCTTTCTTCTTGCACAGAAAAGCACAATACCTCTACCAATTTACCTTCCCTCCTTGTACATAATCTGAGCAGCTCTCGTGTGCTACCAGATTTTCCTGGATCATTAGAAACACACGCAGTTTAATTAAAGAGCGGAAAATGAGCTGCATCTAACTTTGAGACTCACTTGCCAAAATAAGAGCTTCTTCAAGGTGCTCAAGTAATTTGAAGTTTTAATAGCACATCTCCCCTCAAGCCGCATGGCTTGAAGTATCATTAGTTCCCATATCACCAAAATTGAACAGGTTTAAAGGATTGGTACAAATCCCTAACTTCAAGTATAATAAATAATAATTATGCCTTAACAAACCACACTATTAATTATTTGCTGTGCCTCCAGAGCCTTTTCCTATGAGCTTTTTTATGTGCTGTTACGTGACAGTGACTGGTCCTCTAAGGAACCACGCGCTCATACTGTAGGTGATGGTTTATATTACCATTGGAAAAAGAGGCCAAGACACAGACAAGCTAGTCGGTGTTGAACTCTTGACCTGCAGTATACATTTGCATCTGCATTTTAAGCTTGACTTTGCCTTCAGTAAAACTAGTTTCCTTATATTGGTTCCATTTATACAGCAACCATTTCATTGTATATTGCACTGCTGTAAAATCTGCAAACAGTCCAGAATGCTATAAAATTATAAAACCAGAAGCAGGTGGTATCAGTTTTTCCATGATATGTTTCAGTGTTTTGTATAGCTAATCTTGGACTAGCATTTCTGCAGTGTGCTTAAAATGGAGGTCATGTCATTTAATTGTCTTGGCTCTTTTTATTGCTGATGGGCATCGGAAGCGAAATGGCTTACCCTGTTTGTAATGCTAAAGCTAATTAAACTACTCCGCCGCGAGGCGAACCACCGCCTGTCCCGGACCCTGCCTCCCGGCGCCCCCCGGATGCCCTTAGCTGGGTGTCTGGTCACCTCAAGTCTTTCGGATGAGACATTAAACCAAGGTCCTGACTCTGTGGTCATTAAAAATCACAAAAAGAGTAGGGGTGTAACCCTGGTGTCCTGGCCAAATTGCCCCCCTGGCCTTTGTCAGTCATGGCCCCCTAATAATCCCCAACCACTTGATTGGCTCTATGACTCTCTCTTCTCTCCACCTGTAGCTGGTGTGTGGTGAGCGCACTGGTGCCGTTGTCCTGTGGCTGCCGTTGCATCATCCAAGTGGATGCTGCACACTGGTGGGGGTTGAGGAGAGACCCCCCCACACATGATTGTAAAGCACTCTGGGTGTACAACAATACACAATAAAGCGCTATAGAAATGCATCATTCATTCCTTCATTCATTCATACAGTAGTATCAGGGCTTGATCAGTGGAAATAAAGGCAGGTTGTGTAAAAGTGCCATTCGATATGATGAGAGAGAAAGGGAAAGTGAGATGAGATAACTGTAATTAGAAGCCTAGAGAAGAGGTAGACCTGACTCGTATGGAAGATATCCAAGACTTTGTTAGCGTTAGACAGGCAACACTGTCTGAATGCTAATACGTGACACCTGTCCTGTCCTTGTTCTAGGTTTTTGCGTTCTCTTTGTCTCTGAACGTCTGTGTTTGAATGACCCAAAACGTTAAAAAAGGCACTTTGCAATTTGAGATCCAGCTTGTAAGAAAACACTGTCAACTAAACCATGGTTGGCACAATCAATTAATTTTTGTGCTCATGAATTTATGTTGCTGCAGAGAGCATACTTGGTGTTCTGGATGCATGTTAAATGTATGAGTAATGTATACCTTTGTAAATTCCCATTATTCTCTTTTGCAGTGAAAGAACCTGGAGATGTCTCAGAAGAAGATATTCCTAGTATTGATTGCAATCAGTACTGTCAGCTTGCTTCTGCACCATGGGGGTCACTTGAACTTGTAAGAGCCTTTGAAGAACGATCCCTCCATTTGTCCCTACCTCGTTCCTATTGATGCACCAAAAAATTTTTTTTTACCAAAATTAGCAATGAGCCATCTCTCTATTTGTAGCTCAATGAAAACACTGACAGTCAAAATGCATCTTATGCCAAGTTCACACTGCATGATTTTAGCCCCGATTTTCACTCGCCGACAAATGCCCGATATTGGAGGCAAAAAGGTGCTCGTTATTTCCTTATCACTTCTCGCATGCGTTTGGTTGTGAAACGTAGTTTGCAGACCAGACAGATTTGTCGGCGTTTCTTCCTATTCTAAAGACATGCAGTGTGTAACCTCCTGTCGCCGATCCATTGTGAAATGTGAACACAGCAGAAACTGAATGCTGCCCCCCAGATAGTCGTGCAGTGTGTGAAAACAACGGTGATCAGACGACTTTGAAAATCATGCAGTGTGATCTCGGCATTAGGAGAAGCATTAATTTAATGCATTGTTTTTTGTCTCCAAAACTATTTTGGCCAAATATTTGCAGTTGCCAAAATTTCAGAGCATCACTACTCATTCCTCATTTCTGTCACCATTTGTTTTTAGTCTTTTCCATTTGATTCTGGCTTGATCTTGGCTGGTTAAGCTGTTTGACTAACTGATCTCCAAAATGTCAAAAACTAGCATACCAGACAAGAAGTGGCCAGCTGAAATCAGTAAACCAGCTAAGGCTTGATTAAGTTTTATCAGTAGGGTATTTTTGTTTTTGATTTTCCATTTTTCTGATCTTTCAACATTGATTTTGAAAACTGACTGTATTTTCTTGATTTGTGCATTAACTCTCCCTCTCTGATTGCAGGACGTTGGAGGCATTCTGGTTGGGCTGTCCATCCTCTATGGCCTCCTCCACCCAGGGCAGCAGTGGACCTTCTGCTAAACACACCAGTGTAGCCTTCCTGAAGACGCACAAAACCGCCAGCTCCACTGTGCAGAACATCCTCTTCCGCTTTGCTGAACGCAACAACCTCACTGTGGCATTGCCTATTACCACCTGTGACCACCAGTTCTGCTACCCTCGACCATTCAGTGCCCACTTTGTTCATCCACACACTACACCACCTGACATCATCACCAGTCACTTACGGTTCAGCCGGGCTGAGCTACGACGCCTCATGCCCAACAACACAATTTACATCACAATATTGCGGGAACCGGGAGCAATGTTTGAGTCTCTGTTTACCTACTTCAATCAGTACTGTCTTAGCTTTAAACGTGTTCCAAATGGCTCTTTAGAGACTTTCCTGGACCACCCGTGGAGCTACTATCGTCCAGAAGAGAAGGATTCAATGTATGCGAGAAATACACTGACCTTTGACCTAGGCGGTGATAAAGACCGGCCATCTTCAGAGGCGGCAGCGTATGCGAAACGATTCGCCGTAGAGATGGAGCGAGTGTTCTCCTTGGTTATGATCGCGGAATACTTTGACGAATCTTTGGTGCTGCTACGCCGCCTGTTGTCTTGGGATCTCGACGACGTTCTGTATGTCAGTCTCAACATGCGCACGCCTGACTCCAAGAGCAGCCTTTCCAGTGAAAATGCGGCCAAAATCAGAGCCTGGAACGCTATAGATTCCGTCCTGTATGATTACTTCAATGCCTCGTTGTGGCGACAGCTGAGAGAGTTGGGACTATCGTGCGTTGAGCGGGAAGTCCAGCTGTTGCGTCAGTCTCGTGACCAACTTGTCCGCAGGTGCTTCGGAGGGCATTTGCCACCGCTTCGCTCTGCTGCACAGATCACGAATAAGGAATTACGGCCTTGGCAGCCCAGTGCCAAAGTGGCAATCGTTGGGTATGATTTACCGGTTAACATAACACAAAAAGGCCATGTTCCTCCACCAGACGAGTGTCTAAAGATGATAATGCCGGAAGTGCAATACACACGGCTGCTGCTGCGCTCAGAGTCCCTACGTTATCGAAAGCGGTTTCCATTACGGAGCTCCCAGCAGACTTCACGAACTGTGGGACATGTACGGGCACACAAAGAATCCCCAGCTCCGAGTTTGAATCAGCAACCCTCAGAGACTATGTCTCGGAATACCAAAGGAGCGCTACGGCTTTCCCAATGACCAGTGTGAAAGGATAGTTAAACTTCTTTCCTTTTATTCCCCGTTCCTTGCAGCTAAATGTCCATGAGATGTTGGAATTACTTGAAAGCTTGAGGTCATACCTCATTTTGGATGTGAGCACAACCAAACGTACGCTCACAACATAACTGTTCTAAAAGTTTGAAAAATCTTTGTGCGTTTCTCAAATTGAAATGTAAAAAGGCAAAGGAAAATATACATTGAAGTCTAAAAGCCTGATATCTGGAATGTGTCTCAAACTCTCAAGGACTATCTCTCCACATACATTCCATCACTCACTGTTTGTATTTAAGCCATCATTACCCTTCTGGAAAATCCTAAATTAGCTTAAGTTTGTACCTGGTTTTAAATTTTTTCTAGCTAGCTGAAGCTAATCTCATATCATTGCTGGTCCAAGCTTATATTGAAGGTTGATCAGCTGTATTACCAGCTGGTGATGTTTAGATGACCTGGCAGATCATCTTGGTCAAGCTTGGTTAGGACTACCTTGATAGGCTACCAGCTACAAACCAATTTGATGGGACCTTGATCATTTTTTTTTTTCTGGTAATTGCATTTGAGCATTTTAAGGCTTCCTTTTTTACCAACAGCAATCTGTTTGAATGTGAACTTTTACACATGCTTATCAACATACTGACAGCTGCACCTGAGCCACAAATCACCATAATTGACTCTTCAGTTGTGATCCAAAAAACCCAGCATCATGTGTCGATGATGATGCAGCCGTGTCGAAGGACATTTAAATATTTAACCATTTAATCTTTAGCCTCTCCTTTGGCAGCGTTAGGGTTACACAGCCCTACATTTTTATGAGGCCACTATGGACCAGGCCGGAGAGGTTCATCCTTGACTAGAAGCCTCAGAGAAACTCAATGGTGACAAAACAGTTCATCTACTTTGAAGAATCATCACTATATGTCATAAGCCAGAGTGAGCAGTGTGTTAGTTTCATCTTTATGTGTTTTTCGGGATAATGATTATTTTCTGGATTATAATGCAGTGCACTTGCAAATATGTAACTTATGTAGGCTAATTAAATTATATTAGGAAATATAGCTCCAAATTGTCTAAGACATACTCTACACAGTAAATGCAAACACTTCTAGCTGCGCACAAATTATTTTAACAATACTTGTTTGCATACTTGCGTAGAGTGTGCTTCTTGCCTAACTTTTCTTTACTGGAGTTTCACTTAACAAAGGCACTGTGATGTAGAGGTACTGGGTGGTGACCGAACAAATGGTGGCCACCCTCATTAAGAGTCATGCCAGTTGAATGTAAGAACATTGCTCCAATCTGAACATTGTTCTGTGTACTGCTGAGGTGTCTCCACAAACAAAGTTGGGAAACACTTATTTAGGGCACCAAATAGAAACTAAATACCTCTGAATGAAGCTAAATTTGCTGTTCTCACTTGAACTTTCCCGCAATAAGAATTCCCTTCGTACTGAAGTGAGGTTTTCATTTTGAAAACCTCAAGTCATAATTCTCATCCTTCATTTGGAAACATCTCACGTATTTCTTCAGACGTACTGTATTTTAGAGAATAATAGTTGGAGCAATATAACAATGGTATGTACGCCATAACACAATTACTAGTCAAATGAAGAAATGTAGATTAAAGCATCATGAGCGCCTTGAAACAATTATCCACCCATAAACCAACTCCTGTTTTTAGGAGTGCTAGATGATACCTAAAGAAATACTGTTAGTGTTTGTTGTGAACATACGGTCTGGATCTATAATCCCAAATGTTTCAAAATTGGAAATACCTCAGATAATACAATTAAAACTGTTGTTAATGGAAGCGTCTAAGTCCTTAAAGACAGTCGAGACATTAGACATGTAGAAAGTGCTCTTTGATTGTATATAATGTACTTTCTGTTGAACATAACACAATTTTGAGTTTAAATTTAAAGATGAACTTTGAACACGCAGCTCAGTCTTCATTCTTGTTTGGGCTAGAAAACCTCTCGGTAGAAAATGCTGGAGACAATTCAATGTTGTTGTTGTTTTTTTGTTATCTTTGATGTATTGTAAGAAGAATTAGAAGTAAAGCATGGAGTGATTTGCCATAATTTACTGTATACAAAGAATCTGCTGTGCAACCGGATGACCTTTTCATAAAGACTGTGAAGAGAGAGACTTTCATGCTTTTTGTGCTGGATGATTTGATGACAATAGATGTTTTTCAATCAAATTCATTCTTCCATACTCTATTTATTTAACTGCTACATTCAATTAATTTTTAGGGGCTTTGAATAAGATGCTTCTGACAATCAGAGGTTGGCTTCTGAAGCTGTGTAATGAGAGATGTGAAAACATTGACCATTAAAGCTGGAAAAGCAACATCCTTCTGGCTCATGTGCTTCATTCCAGTCATCAGGTTTTATCTTTTTGTCTGTTAATAGTTCAACTTTTTTAACTAACAAAGGATTAAAGATTTGAGTAGGAGGAGCGTGAAATTTCAGCTGGCCCACCCTGATATGCTTTCTAATTCAAGTGTAAAATATAATATTCTCCAACATGTTTTTGTGCTATTTAGATGTCATCTGATATTGATCCCTGCTGGAAAAACTTAAACCTTTTTTTTATATATATATATGCCCTTAATATGACACATGCCTGGGGTTTTAACATTTCATGTGTTTTCATATTGCTTTGCAGCGTTTTATAAACATTTACCACTATCACGGGTTTGTCATTAATCTATAGGAGCTGCTGAAAAATTAAAGGTGAGTAATAAAACGGTTTTACACAGTCACTTGGGGATGGATGTCAGTCAGCAGGTTTCTTTGTCACTCTTTGAATAGTTACGTAACCACAGAAAGCCTTTCATTAAATAGTCGATACGCTAATGTGTGTTTCTGTACATTTTCATTAGTTCTTCCAAAGCAGTTTTGTGATTTTTATACTTATTTCAACTTCAGTACTTTAGGTTAAAGAAAGTTAAAGAAAATGAGAATGCAATGTGCTTGCCTTGGCCTTACATTTCCAATGTGACATTGATTTTGACAAGTTAATTGATTTTTATTTTACAAGAAAGAGAAATAAATGTGATATTACACATTTAAAAATAGATATTTTCTGCAGATTTTACGAGGGCTATAAGTAAATCATAAATCATAATAAATTTGATGAATTACCAGAATGTCAAGTATTCTTGTAGAGGAGAATAATACTGTATCGTGACCGAGGTTTCCATTTCAAACTGCTGTGCTTGACATTTTTAAAGACACTTTTGGTGTCTCTAACGGGCAATGCTTTTGTCAGCATTTATTCATAGTAATTCACCCAGTAGGGTCCTTTTTACATCTGGATAACAAAAGCATTAATATAACAGAAAATTACACCATAGGTCTCATACTTCAAATAGCACATACCTGAACCAAATCAACAGAGTATCACTCCCTTACAAAAATTAGCCATGGTTTTTTATAATAAAAGTGTAGTGACTTTGTTTTAGTTTTTTTGGCGTATTGATTACTATTTGTATAACCACAGTTTTAGGCAAATACCATGGTTACACTATGGTTAGTGTAGCAAAACCATGGTTAATTTGTGATTACCATGGTTTAACTATAGTAACCACGTTGTTGGTTTTGTAGTAAAACTGCACAGTGTGAAACCATGCGGTGTTGGAATATTATGGCTAGATGATTAGCAACCGACAGCCAATAGCACACCTCATTTTCACATGTTTTGGGCTGTCATGGAAACACTGTGCCTTGTATAAACAGTCGTTTCAGCGTTTGAGGGGAAATATGACAGATAATAAAAGAAAACGCATGAATTGGAGTACAGAAAATACTTTTATCATTTCATTCTTACCTTTATATTCTGAAAGTCCATTTAGGTAAACTCAATAAGGTATATTTTAGAAAGATGCGCAATGCTAAGGCCGTTATGTAAACAGGTCACGTAGTGCGTTTGTCCAATCAGTGAAAGGAACACTGCAAATACAGTGTATTTAGTATTTAATAGGAGTTTACAGTGTGAAGCGTCAGCTTTTAAATACACTAAACTAATTACTAACCCTGCAAATTATGAGCAGCTTGAAACATGAAGAAAGATAAACAAGGATTCCGGTTACCAAGGGTTAAAGCCCTTAAAGGGATAGTTCACCCACAAATTAAAATGTGATGTTTATCTGCTTACCCCCAGGGCATCCAAGATGTAGGTGACTTTGTTTCTTCAGTAGAACACAAACGGAGATTTTTAAGTCAAACCGTTGCATTCTGTGAGTCCTATAATACAAGTGGTTGGGAATCACGGCTTTGAGAGTCAAAAAACATACACAAACAAAACCAAATTAAACTCTGCGGCTCGTGATGATACATTGATGTGTAAATACACAAAACGATCGGTCTGTGCAAGAAACTGAACAGTATTTATATGTTTTTTACCTCTGATTCACCGCAATGTCCGAAATGTCCTGAGCGCGTTCTCAACAGCCGGCGCATGACGTGTCTTCTTCTTATCTTGCTTTAGGGGATCACGACACGTCAGGCGCCGGCTGCTGAACGTGCTCAGGATGCGATCTGGACAGGCCGGACATTGCGGTGAAAATCAGAGGTAAAAAACGATATAAATACTGTTCAGTTTCTTGCACAGACCGATCGTTTTTTGTCTTTACACATCAATGTGTCGTCACAAGCCGCAGGGTTTAATTGGTTTTGTTTGTGTATGTTTTTTTAAATCTCAAAGCAGTGATTCCCATTCACCTCCATTATAAAACTGACAGACTGCAACGGTTTGAGTTAAAAATCTTCGTTTGTGTTCTAATGAAGAAATAAAGTCACCTACATCTTGGATGCCTGGGGGTAAGCAGATAAACATCATAGTTTCATTTTTGGGTGAACTATCCCTTAAGAAACTTCTCAGACATCCTAACCGCATACTTATTTATAAGCAAGCAACAAAATGGTCAAATAAGAAAGTGGCCAGGCAGATTACATTACAGACTGTTCAAGTAAGTGTTGCTCTGTAGCTTAGATGCATCCAGCGCTGTTGTGTGTGTGTGTTGTGTTTGCTGCCTTCGGTAGGTGCATTAGAGAGTTAAGTGTGGTGTGTGGGGTGTGTCCTGTCTCTAACCAAGCAGATCAGTATATAATATAGTATATGGATGTATATTATTAAAGCAATAAGCCCCAAGAAGCCAATGTTTACAGTGAATTTATAACCAGATAAGGGGCGTTGTTTAGGCACGACCCGAATGTAGTTCCTCATACAACTGTTGTGGTTCCAACCAAAGTGGTTGCCGAAAAGCCCAAAAAACACACGAAAAACAAACACCCTTGTCTATATCATATTTTTATTTAATATTAATATTTTTTGGTTTTTATTTACATTTGTTAAAATTTTAACAACTTTGTGTGTTTTTGTCATGACTTAATATTATTATTCTTTTAAATTTGTCAGTGTAGTTTTTATAAATTTTTATTTCAGTTTTAGGTATTTTAACAATATCAACTAAATGAAAATGAGACATTTTGCTTTGGCAACAAGCTGAAATAAAATAACTTTATATTTTAATATTTTATTTCAGTTAAGTTTATTTTATTTCAAGTGCTATACCTTTTTTACAACAAATTTAACATAACGTATTTTGTACTGTGATCACTTTATATAAATTACATGTTTATATAAAGTATATCAAACATGATTATTTTAGCTTGAAATTACACAATTATTAACCCTTAAACACCTTATTTGTCTGATGGAATATACACATCTTACAGAAATTGAATTTAACAAGCTGTAAAATGCACAAGCTGACCAGTGAGAGAGAAAAAAAGTGAGGTGAGGGAGAGATAAAGAGAGGATGGCAGAGGAAATCTCCAGCAAACAGACGTGGAGAGCAGAATAATGTGTGTGTGGTGTGAGAGAGTGGGTGCAGACGACCCTTCAGAGGAAAAAACAGATGAGTAGATGAAAAACAGCAGATAAGGATGATGGGAGATTTTAACACTAAGCAGTAAAGATTTAAAACCCTTTAATGCCTCAAACACACACACGCACACGCTGGCAGTTTAGTCTTTGAGCGAGCGGCTGCTCCACGCAGTTGATCTTTCAGCATCAGACTAAATATTTATGGTGCTCGTGCTCAGAGGTGAATTATTCAGGACTCTTACAGACACTGCAGCCAATAGAGACTTTCAGAGATCAACTCCGTCACCAGAATAAATAAGCTGCCCTGAGGAATGTACTGGATGTGTGTGTGCCCTTCAATAAATGCTTCCTATGACAAAAATGGCTTAATAAACATGCTTAATATGAAAATGCAGAAAGGTTACTGTGAAGGTCAAGTTTTAGGTTAGAAACTATCATTAGCTCTGGATGAAAACAATTGAGGTCAATGGAAAATCCTCAGTGTGATAGAATAATAAGTGTGTGTGTGTGTGTGTGTGTGCATGTTTATGTGGTTTATGAGGACACAAATTTGTATAATAACATGGGTATGACATAGGTATTACAACGAGAAGGTGATTTATGAGGACATTTTCAGTGTCCCTGTAATTCAAAAGGCTTATAAATAATTCAGAATGAGTTTTTTTTTTATTTAAAAATGCAGAAAGTTTCCTGTAAAGGGTAGGTTTAGGGGTAGGGTTGATGTAGGGCAATAGAAAATACGGTTTGTACAGTATAAAAACCATTACGCCTATGGAGAGTCCCCATAAACCATAAAAACAAACCTGTGTGGGTACAGATTGCAGGCCGCTCAGGGCAAAGACGTAACAGCTTGTGCGGCGCTGCTCTGTCGCAGCCAAATTAAGATTCTTAGCACGGCTTGAGATATGTGGTGTGACCAACAACATTCAAATGCTTCCTCATGTGATATATTTATTACATTTTTTTGTAAAAGGAAATTGAATTTTATTCGCAAGGATGCACTAAATTGGTCAAAAATGGCAGTAAGAACATTTAAAATCTTACAAAATATTTCTATTTCAAATAAATGTTGTTCTTTTCAACTTTAACAATGAATCCTGAAAAAAGGTTTCCACAAAAATATGAAGCAACAACTATTTTCAACATTGACAATAATCAGAAATATTTCCTGAGCAGCAAATCAACATATTACAGTGATTTCTGAAGGATCATGTGACAATGAAGATGGAGGAATGATGCTGAAAATTCAGCTTTGATCACAGGGATAAATTACATTTTAATATGTATTCAAATAGAAAAGAGTTATTTTAATGTGTTATAATATTTCACAATATTACCTGTTTTTACTGCAATACAACACAAAAGCAGATGTTTTGAAGAATGTTTTAAGTCATTGTCTTTAGTGCAATGAAAGTGAATGAGGATGGATGCTGTCAAGCTCCATTAAAGACAAAAAGCAGCATAAAAGTACCTGAAAATCGTCTCAGGTTACTTATGTAACCATAAACCACGAGACACTGCGTCCTCTAGGGGTCCTCTAGGGGTCGCTATGGGGAACGCCTAGTCGTGACCCATGTCTGAAGCATACACTGAAAAAACACCAACTCGCTGGCCGGCGAATCCATTACGTCACTACCGGTGCGACTATAGTAGGCGCCGGGAGCACACATCATTCATTCTTCGTCTGAAGCTTGCGTCCGCAGCATGGCACGAAACCTAGAGGACGCAGTGTCTCGTTCTCTACTCAGGGAACCATGGTAACATAAGTAACCTGAGACGTTCCATTTCATGGGAACTTCGAACTGCGTCCACTAGGGGTCGCTATGGGGAACAGTATACCAAGCCACCATGCTGAGGGGAGTGCATGCCAGAAACTATGGTGAGCACTAAGTACCAACTCTAACATATTGCTATGGGAGTCGCCCCTGGGAAGTTTTCGACGGCTGTCAGTGACGTTAGTCCCTACGGCCAAAGGCCTAGGCTACATACACCAAAATACTTACCTGTTAGGGCCAGAACTCCTGGGCCGGGGTGGAGCTCAAGGCTTGGAATCAGAAATAGATCCCTTTAAGGGAATACGACCAAGAGCCTAGAATCATACTAGTCTTGGACTGTCACACAGGGGCTACCACACGTTCCCTTTGAATGTGCTGAAGGAACTCAGACCTCTCAACAGACCCCTAGTAGCAACACACTGTTAAAGTAGGTATCCAGAGGATACATAAGAGGAGTGGTGCCCAAGGAGGAACCGGGGTTTTAAACCACTCAAAAAGAGAACGAAGTCTTGCGCGTAGCTCTTCCCTACAGGATTTTAGAAAAGGGGCCAAAGCAACGTTCACATTACCACTTAAGTGGATTTAGAAAAGTGGGCAAAGCATAACGTGCGCACTTACCAGCTATGTGGATTTTAGAAAAGTGGGCAAAGCATAACGTGCACTACACTTGCATACCGTTCTAGGGGTTCTCGTGGCACCCTGAAAAAGGCAGCCTATAGATAAAAATAGCATATCCCCAGACACTATATCTACGGCTATAATGCTAGAGTGGCTAGCAGTAAATCTGTAGCTAGGGGAGAACATCCAGCTCTCAATGGAGAGGGAGCTCAAACTACAGCATGTTCCCATGGTGGAACAGCTAGCAGGTATTCAACTGAGGGAGCAACACACTCAAGTTCTCAAACCGAGACGGGGCTCGAACTGCAGCATGTTCCAAAGCTGGAACAACTAGCAATAATTTACTTAGCTGAGGGAACAACACACCCAGCTCTCAGTCGAGAGGGGGCTCGACCTACAGCATGTTCCAATGCAGGAACGCTAGCAGTAGTTACCTTGGCTGAGGGAGCACAAACCAAGCTCTCAACGAGAGGGGGCTCAACCTGCAGCATGATTGAAAATCAGAGGGGTAAGCATACTGCCGTCTAGCAGACTCTCATTCTAGGTAACCCTTTGATAAAAAGGGGAGCATTGTCTCAATACTACCACGAGGACAGCCCAGGGAGCGAGGAATCTAACTCCTCAGAGAGGATTAACGCTCGAAAGAAACATCATACTCACAATAACCCTCAATGGTGAGGGGGGTGATGCCTCAAGGGGATATCCTGGTGATCGGGAAAAACCCCTCAGGGCGACCCGGATACGGTAGACCAGTCAGAGTAGCATGAAAGCGTAAACCCCAGCCCGTACGTCCAGGAATTTTTTGCAGTGACACCGGGAGCCTGATAATCACAAAACTCCCGCAGAAACCTGTGTTATGGCCGCATGATCCAGGAAATATGAAGCCGAAAACCGGCTTACTTAACGTCTGGACATATATCGACGAGTGAAAAAAAGCACTGCGAGTCGAGCACCCGGTTTCTGAACCCAGCACGGGAAAAACATGCAAAGACTGCAGAAGGGTAACACACCACCAGTTCATAGCAAATACATATATTTATATAACATATATGTAGCAGGATCGTTCACCCACCACGGCTCCGCGTTGGAGCTCTGTCGGAAAAAGCCTTAGAAGGACCATTCAGTAAGGTGGTTATATGATAACCATAGAAACCACCAAAACATTCTAGTTCCCAGGAAGGGAGACTGTTATGCAGGAGGATATGGTGGTTACAGGGGAATTAGGAAGGGGAAGAAAAGGGTAGATGTTACACCCCCTGAGAGAAAGAGTGGATACCTAAGTATTACTCTGATCCGGACGAAAGCGCTGACGCCTTGTCTGGATCACATCCCTAAGGTCTTTTACTCACCTTCATTTGACCCGCGATTCTTCCTACACCTACCCGCAGGCGGGGGAGGAGCACGAACCGCGACACTAGCCTTCTGTCGCCGTCTCTGATCCTCAGACCGAGACTGGCCAGGACCCCTGGGTTGTTCGGGCCCAGACCTGGACCTTCGTGGAATGAAGGTTTTGAAGGCCGCTGAGCGCGCTTTCGCCTCCCTGAACTTTTCGACCACCTTCTCAACAGAGGTACCAAAATGTTCAGAGGGTGAAACCGGGGCATCCGGGAGAAAGCCACTTTCTTTCTTCCCGATGTCTGCCAGGTTTACCCACAGCTGCCTCTCCGTTACTACTATTGCAGCCATAGATTTGCCCATGGCAGAGGCAGCCTGCTTAGTAGCACGGAGAGCAAGATCCGTGGTGCGGCGAAACTCAGCCATCTCATCAGGAGAAAGGCCCTCGCCTTATCCAGGTCTTTCAGCAGGTCAGCATGGTATGCCTGGAGCACCACCATCATGTTCAGCGAAGCAACAGCCTGACCTGCTGCTGCATATGCCTTGCCATTCATTTTAGATGTAGCTTGAAGAGGCATGGATGGCAAGGAGGGAGTTTTAAGAGATGATGTCTCACCCATAGAGAGATAGCTAGCTAGCGTCTCTTCTACAGGGGGCATTCTCTCATAGCCGTTTTCGCGCATCGCCTCGATATTCGCATAACTGGTATGCTGAAACCGATGGATGCGAGAGGAAAATGGCCTCTTCCATTCCTTCTCGATCTCAGTATGAATACCAGGAAGGAAAGGAAGGCTCACCTGAGCTGGAGGGCTATGGCCAGAAAGATAACGTTCGTCGAGACGAATTCGCGACGCCACTTCCTTAGTCCGCTTCCATGGCAAGTCAAGTCTTGCCGTGGCGCGATCCATAACATCTAAGAGCTCATCATACGCAGGGCACGAGGATTGGGAAGGCTCAGCCTCAGCTTATTCGCCCTCCTCAGACATTTCCTGCTCTTCCTGGGCTGAACCCAGCAGAGCACTGGCCCCTGGATCAGACAATGTTAAAGAAATAACATCATCCAACTCCAGTGGCTGTCCTTCGCCCCCCGCCGATTGAGCCCCCGAGAAGGAAAAGCCCTCTAATAAACTAATCGGCCAGGTCAACCTGCGGATCCCCAAGAGCCATCTCATCCGTGCGCCCTCAGCATCGGAGGGTCGGAAACGCTGGGAAGGCAGATGGCTGCCCCTCTTTACTGAAAAGAGAGACAAATGGAACGGATTGTTTTCATTTGAAAACAACTCGCAGTGCAGCCAGAGTGCCCCCCGGAGGAAATAGCTGGTGAGTGCTCCGCCCAAAACAAACAAAAACATAGATGGAGTTCTCTGGTGTCAAATAGCGCGGACACGATGCACACACCGTCTAAAGTCTACTAGTGCTCGCCCTAATAAATAGATAGCTCTTACTTTTTCCTTGAAAATGCACGCTTCAAACAGAACAGTCCATGAAGACGAAGAAGAGAATGATGTGTAGCTCCCGGCACCGATTTATACTGTAGTCGCACCGGTAGTGATGTCATGGGCTTTTGCCGGCCAACGTGTTGTTGGTGTTTTCCAATGTATGCTTCAGACACGGTCACGACGAGGCGTTCCCCATAGCGACCCCTAGAGGACGCAGTTCGAAGTTCCCATGAAAGGGAACATTCATACAACTTGTGCTATGTTACAAGTCTTCTGAAGTCATATAATGCTTCATCTGAGGGAAAGGCTGCATTCATCGAAAACCTGGTTTTGCAAATCTAACTTGACCGCTGTGGCCACTATTTACTTTTTTATTGTATGGAAAAGAGCAGCTAAAACCTTTAAAAGTAATAATAAAGAAAGTTTTGACTAGCAAATATTTAAAAAGAGTTGATATTTCAGTGAATTTGTCACACTGGAATGGAAAGTCTATTTGTTTGTTAAAAATGTTTGGCACTGACCTTTTAATTTTAAGTTTAAAAACATTAAGTAAATAAATGCATGTTGATGTTCCAGTTAATTCATCACACTGGAAGTGGAAAGTCAAGTTGAGCGCATTGCATAATGGCATATAGTTTGTTTTTGTACTGCCCATTTTGGTCAAAGTAGAAGGGCATTTGAACTTGCACGCATGCATTTGCATATAAAGTTGAGTAGTCTGTGCCATTCTGAACATATCTGCATTAAATCTTCACCTTCAGTGTTTATTTTTCCTTAACCAGATCTGAAACTGGTGAAGACTGACGATAGGATCTCCACTTCATTTGGTATATCGGGCTGTAAAGCACAACAACCGACATCCCGCCTGGATCGACGAGCCATCGGGAGACTCGTGTGACAAGATGAACAAGAGTTTGCTCTTAACTGAAGAGCCACGGCTCGATATTACCAGAGGGGTCAAGAGTACCTCCGATTGCACAGAGCGAGTGAAGGCAGATGTGCCATCATTTGGCAAAGGCGGGATAGCGTGAAGGACAGGATGGCCATCAATTAAAACATCAAACGTGCATCAGCCCCAATATGGGACCGAGTCCCGTGGGACGAGCAGCGGAGAAAGTCAGCAGAGAGGGGCCGTTTACAAATCTATAGCCTCTCCAATCTTGATTCCGTCTATGTGTTTATGAAAACCCCTGTTACACTCAAGCCCTAAGAGGAAAAGGCACGACCCTTCCAGACAAAATGGCCTATTAGGTAATCCGAGTTGTTTTTCACTAGTCACTATGCCGTGGGGCAGCTTGTGTTTTTGTGCGTGTGCAAATGTGCAATACGACCCCCCTTCAGGCTCTGGTTTTTAAAGAACTGCATTCGAGTCTGAAATCAAGCCCGGCCATTCTGTGCGGGGCCTCAGAGGGAGCGACGGCTCTCAGAATTGGATTACAGTGTGTGAATGGGGTCTGTTCCCCTTGGATGGGTTCTCCGCAGGACCCCCTACTGTCACGCCGCTGCTCATTACGGTTAATCTATGCATGCGAGCGCCCGGTTTTCCCACGCAGAACCGCCTGTGAGGTCGGAGACTGAGGTTTAAGAATGAATGTAAAGGCTCTTTTCAAGCTTTGCCATGTGATGATTTCATGGCCAGATTTAATTCTCCAGGCGTCATCTAATTTGGAATTTTCTTGCACAAGTGGCAAAAGGTGCGATTGTTGCAGAATGGAAAGATGGATTATGATAGTAATCTCTCATGATTGTTTTGCACGAGAGAGCGGTCAAACTGTTGTGCTGTGATTAATTTGGCTGTAGATGTAAAGGGATTACACAGATGTGTCCGTCTTGTTTTGGGACATGTTTGTTTGAATGTGTAAACGCTCATCAAACGCTAAACCCTTCCTCCAATTACTCATTAATCCCTTCTGCACTCATCCATCATTCCCGCTTTTCAATTACTCTTCTTTCCATTTGTGGTTAGATAATGACCCTTGTTCTTACGATTAGTTTAGTCGTTCTTTCTTTCTTTCTTTCTGTTGTTCTTTCATTTCTGTCTGTCGTTTTTCGTCCCTCTGTGTGTCTGTTGTTCATCTATCAATATTCATCTATGTTTCTTTTTTTTTTTAATACTTGAGGTTTGCCATCTACTGTTTTATTATCCCTTTACCATCTCTCTTTCACACAGGCTGTACCATCTCATCTTTCTTTCGGTCTGTCATTCTTTTGTGTCTGTCTGTCTGTTCTATTTTTTCTATATTTCTAATTGGCATTTGTTTTTGTCTCCTTTGGTTCCTTCTATTATTCGTTCGGTTTTTCCTTCTATATGACATACATTCTTTTTGTCTGTCTGTTGTTATTTTGTCTGTCTGTCATACTTTTTCTGTCTGTTGTTCTTTTTTCTGTCTGTCTTTCTGTTTTTCAATCTGTCACTCATTCTTTTGTCTGTTGTTCTTTCTGTCTGTTATTCTTTTCTGTCCATCTGTGTCTGTTGTTCTTTCTTTCTTTTCTGTATTTCTATCTGTCATTCTTTTTGCCTCCTTTGTTTCTGTCTGTTGTTTAGTTCCTTCTGCCTGTCATTATTTTCTTTCCATCTGTCACTCTTTTCTGTCTGTTGTTATTTCTTTCTGACTTTTTTCCCCTTCTTACTTTTCTTAGATCAGGTGTGTACTGTCCTGCAGAGTTTAGCTCCAAGCATAAATAAAAAACACACCTGAAGCAGCTAATCAAGTTCTTCAGGATCACTAGAAGCGTCCCGGCAGGTGTGTTGGAGCCCAATCCTTGGCCGTCCAGGAGCAGGAATGGACACCTCTGGTATAGATTAATGCTCACCCAAACCTGGTAATCCCTTGGTAGAAGTGAATGCGCTCTCGGGTTTCCACAGAACGAGGGTTACCGTCTAGCCATAGCAAATGGTTTACCCATTATTCCCTCCTTCCAATTACCCATCATGCCCTAAAAGCCCCATCGCTCTGGTTCCTTCTATTTTCCCGTATCCTTTTACCATCTCTTTCATTTAGAGGTCCTGTCTTTCGAATGTTGTTGTCTGTTCTGCTTCTTTTCTTCTGTCTTAGTTTCGTTCTTTCTGTTCTTCTTTGCTTTGTCAGTTTTTTTTTTTTTTTTCGTCTGTCATTAGTCTTCTTTATTCTTCCTTTTGTCTGTCTTTTCTTTCGGTCTTCTTTTTCACTGTCGTTCTTTTATGTTTGTCATTTCTTCCTGTCAGTTTTTTCTTTCTTTCTGTCTGTCATTCTTTTTTGTCTGAATTTGTCCTTACTTTATGGATTGGTTCTTTTTATTTTATTTGCTACACTTCTTTTGTCTTTCTGTCAGTCATTTTTTTCTTGTATTTCTGGCTGTTGTTCTTTTCTTTCTGTCTGGTGTTCTTTTTTTGGTCTCTCTCTTGTTCTTTCCTTTTCACCATATCTCTTTACCGTCTCTTTCTTTGTTGTTGTCTTTCTGCCACTCTTTTTCTGTCTTTATTTCTTTCGCTCATCCTCTTCTTTCTGTTGCTCTTTTATTTGTCATCCTTTTCTTTGTCTTGTTTTTTCCCTGTAATTCTTTCTTTCTGCTTGTCGTTTTTTCTGTCTGTTGTTCTTTACTTTCTCTCTCTCTGCCTCTCTTCTGGATGCAGTGTATTTGTGAAGCTGGCAGAGGGCTGCTTATGTAACACTGCGGCGTGTTTTTGCTGACACATATATGTGAAAGAGGATTGGCGTGAAGCCCTGGACAGAGAATCTGATGTTTGGGGATTATTTCATATTGATGTGTTTCTTTCAGCGCACAGGTGCCTCTGATGTGACCCGTGTTATCAGAGGGCAGCGTGAAAGCTGAATATGGAGAATGTGGCCTGCAGCTGTTAGAAAGATCGAGGCTGAGCTGCACAGCACCCACTCACACCCTCCGTTCCCTGCCTGTCTTGCGCTATCACACTATTTCTCACATGCGGTCCTGATGCAGGCAGCTATTCCCCAATGTTCTCCCTCTATGTACGGTTTCACACTCATTGACTAACATGAATACACGTGCACAAACACACATACACAGTAAGTCAGAAAGATATTGTCAGGGATCTGTCAATTCGGTCTAGTGTTATTCATGGTTATTTCATGGAGCCCTGACACTCCCGTCATGTCTTGTTTTCATGTGAGTACGTGGCTTCAAGAGTGCTCGAGCCGTGCGCTCTCGACTGCGTGTCCTGTTTCATGTTGGAGCGTGGTGTTCGGATCCCGGCACTCATGTCTTGTTGAGTTTCGGTTTTGTGTCGGGGTCCGGACACTTGCGCTCCATGTTCTGTCTTGTTGTGGGTGCGTGCAGTCTCGAGTTTGCTTGGCCGTGCACTCTTCTGTCCAAGTGTGTTGTGTTTTGTGTAGCATGCAGTTCGGCCGCGTTTTTTTCTTGTTGTCTTGTGTTGTTGTTGCACACAGCTTGTGTTATCGGCTGCGTGCTTTCATGTCCTGTTTTGTCTTGTGCTGTGTAGCACGCAGCTCGATTTTCGCTGGCTGCATGCTGTCTTGTCTTGTGTGAACACGCGGCTTATGAGTTTTCTCATTAGCTTTGTGTTCATGTCTTGTTTTGTCCAAGCACATGGCTTGTGATTGTTTTGCTGGCCATGTGCTTGTGTTTTTGTTTTGTGTGAGCACATGGCTTTTGTCTTTGTTTCCTGTGTGCTATGTGCTCTCATGTCAATTGTCTTGACCCCACCCATCTTGTTACCTGATTATTGGTTAATTTGCCCCACCTGTGTTCCCTCGTTACCCTCCTCATTTGCTCCCTATTTATTCTCCTTGTGTTTGCAGTCCCGTGCCAGTTTATCATCATACATCCAGTCGTGTCCTGCCAGCCTTGTCCTTATCTTGCCTTGTTGTGCCAGCCTGTTTTTCCCCCTCTGGGTAGTTTTTGTTGCTGTTTTGTTTATTTGTATAATTAAAAACCCCATTTTCTGCAGTACTGAGTCCTCGCCTCATCCCTCTACCCAAACCCTGACAGATATGATCATAAATTAACCCCTAATATCTCTTTTGTTTAAGAGTGCAGTGAGGTTAAATTGAGGTCAAATGGAGACGATTACTTAAGTCTCCTTGTCGGATGTTTCTTCAGTACAGATTTGCCATAACACAAATGTGCAATCAAAATATCTCGATATGAACTCAAACATTTCTAATTAATCTAATTTATTTTATAGATCAGTAATGTTACTTTGAAAACTTTTGGTTCATTTGTGTCTCTTTTACTTCTAAGGAATTACAGAAAAGTAAAATACAATGACAGAAAAGACAATGACACAGAAAAGTAGAAATTGTATGTTCATCTGTCAAGCTCCAAAAATGTAATACGAGTAGTCATATGACGTGGACTACTATCATATGAACTACTATTCTGAGTTTTATGACTTTTATTTTTTTTAATGTCTGAACTGTCCTTGTATGGAAAAGACAAAGATTCTTCTAATATTTTCTTTTTGTGTTGCATGAAAAACAACATGAGATAAATTATTCCGTTAATTGCTATGAAAGAGCAACATAATCATAATAATCAATAGAAAGTATTTTCTAGTTGTGCTTAAACTAATTAAGACTTTGAATTCATTCAAACAACCATCATACAGCAAAGTTTTTTTTTAATGTGTGGGTTGTTTATGATTGGATGTTAAAAGCTTGTTGAAGTTAAATTACTGCATTTACTTCATGTCTTCTGTCTCCATCACACAGGCTGTAACCTCTTCTTGGTTTTGATTCGGCAGGTCGCAGAGGTCACCGTCAGGCCAGCGCTGACAAAATGTCACTTCCTCCAGGCATCTCGAGACACTGAATCATATAGCCATTGCTGTGTTGATGAAGCCATGATCAGCCTGCATACCGGCCGCTTCATCATGCAGATCCCTCGGCTCTTGTGGGTCCCTTGGGAAGGATTTCCATGTGGAAATCTGGAGCACGTGAAGGGAAGAGAGGCAAGCAGTTTAATCCGCATACAAATCGGATATATTTTGGTGAGCTGGGTGTATGATGTGTGATATACGGATGGAATGGTTCTGTGGGTGCAATCAAGAGAATTTAGTCAATGTGGTTACTGAGCTGATCTCCATGACGACCAACAGCAGCTCTTCTAGTCAGCCGATACTGCCATGGAAAGGAAAAATAGAGCAACTACACAAAGTGCTGCAGGGATGACATATTTTTGTAAGTTCACATCCTGGCTTCCTCGACAAAAAGCAAAAATAATTTTTCCATTGGCTTTTGGATTACTGCAGAAAATAAACTCTGTGACCAACAAAAGTTTATGATTTTTACATGTTTTGTTATTCATGAAAATCTACATAAAAGAATACAACTTTTATTAATTCTGAAGCCTAAATACAGTATAATTGCCAGAAGTAAAAAGCCAAATGTTGGCTATAAACAAACTTCCAACAACCCTTACAATCTTTATTTAAAATCTTATCCAGCATCGAAAAAGTTGAAAAGTACGAGTTACAATAGTTTATACACACAATTATACACACACAAAAAGTCTTCAAAAGTGGACAAGTTTTACTGGTTGTGTGATGTTGTAGTCCCATTTAGATAGAGGTATTACTGATGTATCATATGTTGTAGAATAAAATGGGAAAATATGATGAACTTGTGTTTGGCACTGACCTTATTTCAGGCATTTCACCAATGAAACAAAAACCAGGAAGTAAATGCAACTGATCATTTTTTCAGCCCTTTTTTGCCTCAGTTCCTGTGTTGCTGTAGTTATTCCCACCAAAAATGAACTACTTACATAATTTTACCTTAATATACTGTAAGTGGGTCATTATATCATGAAGGGGACCTGGGGTCAGTTTTAAAAGGGTATTCACACAGCAATTACACAACGTAAGTTTAGATTTGCTATATAGTATTTATCACTTTATGTGAGCGTATGTATGTGAAAGTTGGATGTACTAAATATCCAACTTAAAATATATTGCTGTGCGCTGATATAGATTAAATTTTGCACAGATATAAACAATCAAGCAGTTGAGATTTGCTATATAATATATCGCTTTACATGAGCGGTATGTATGTTGTGGGTTTTTTAAAGGTTAGATATACTTACAGTGTTGTAGTTGGAGTTATTAATTTGTTATGTGGCAGTATTTAGGATTCTGTAAGGTTTTGTTAAATTTCTAACAATGTGGCGTATAAGTCTAATTACTGTGACAAGCTGAGTTTAACGTTATGCAAATGAGCACTGATTCTGTGTGAGATACAGATCTGACCCAATAACATAGTTTGGACCAAAAGGATTCACGGGACAGCTGTATTTGTTCCTGTGTCGGTCGAGGGGTAAATGATTGGGCTTGTGGTGAGGGCAAGTCTCCGAGAAGGTGGTTTTGCCTGCAGGAATTACTTGAAACTCCCTGTCATTACAACACGTTTTTTTCCCCTGAGCTTAGCCTGTTCTGGATTGACCCTGTCCTTATATGCCTTCATAAACTCTCCCGTGGCTGTTGTTAGAGAGATGTATCTCTTTCTGCCTTCTGTCACTGTGGTGTTGTCCTCTGCGGCGAAGGGGAAACATCCACCTTATTCAGGCATGGAGATTGCCAGAGGCGCAGCAGTCAGCTCTCGGCACTAATTACGGCCAAGGATAAGGGCACTGGAGCGCATGGAGAATGTGGCGTGTTGCTTTTTTTAACCTCTTGCTGCTGAAGCAGAGATTTCTTTGAAAAGGGGAGGAGACACTTAAGATGTAGAAAGGTTTAATGGTTGAATGAACCAAAATGTACCAAAACCCGGTGCCAATATGGTACTGGTACCTTTATGACCGGTAGGTATCCCGTAGCCGAATCAGAAAGAAAGCAGATTTTGGTGCCTCATTTCGGTGCCACTTAAATGCCTGAGCTGTCCATTGAAATATTTGCCCTCTGGTGCTCTGAAACTGACATATAAAGGATCGTAACCACATGTGATCGCTAGTTAATTTATTCTGCATGCATGTGGCGTCAGAATAAGCAGAAAAATTATTTAAAAAAATAATAATCCTGACTGAGAAAATTAATGTGAACGCAAATCGGAAAGCTCTGATAATACAAATCCATCACATCTTTGTTAGTGTCCATGTTGTTTTCACATTCAGACTTAAAAGCATTAAGTCGATTAGCAATGTCGATTAGCAATGTATTATAAATATATCCGGGCTTAATTATTATGAAAATAACAGAGATGGCTTGAATAACACAGATCAACTATACATTGTCACAGTCAAGTGTTTATTGTCTTCATGTTTCAGTATTCAAAGCATTTCTATGTTCTTCTTATTCATTTACAGTGACAGCGATGCCTTTGTCCAAATTAGGGATTTCCTGAAGCGTCATGAGTTCTATTACTTCTGTGATGCATATGTGTAGTTTCTGCGTGAAGGCACACTCTGGCATTATGCTGACAATATAATGCTCAATAATGGCGAGTCTATCTTATTTTGGGTAAAAATAGGAATAATAATACTTCTCTCAAAATAATTTTGTAGTAGACATATGATAATCCATGTTTTACTTCAGTTTACAGGATATTTTTTGTTAATTTGTTTTAAAAATCACATTTTAAATAGCAACCACAGTTTTAAAAACCAAGGTATATATTGAAGCATGGGTTAACTGTATTGATGCATTCCTGCCAAGAATTCGGACTAATTTGCTGTTATTAGTACTGTAACTGTTATTTAGTGTTAAATTATTATAGTTGGCTTACGTGGCTTAGGTATTATTGTGAATTTATGTAAATTTGTTGTATTTTGTATGTACTTATATTTGTATATTTTCGTATACTTAAAATTTGTAATATATTGTGCAATTTTAAGTTTTTTTTCAATAAAAAAGCCATTCTTTAAATGTTCATTCCACTTGACCTTCGGCTATTTTTTTTTTAAGTATCAGTTTAGGCACCGTTTAGTTTACTGGTATCATTGTAAAAGTATCGATTTGGCACAGGTATCGTAAAAAACCCAACAACGGATACCCACCCTATTTATGTCTTCATTTTGATCTTTCAATTTTTTTCTGTAGGTAACACCAGAGAGGCTGTTGGCCTATTCCAACAACAAGTGACGACCTTGGGTTATTATCAAGCTCATAAAAGGATAAAATGTACCAAAAGCGGTTGTCAAATCGGGGCACGGGAACCCCCAGGGGGCCCAAAGTGCTGGGATTCCATAGAAAAGTTGTAGAGGGAGAGAAACACTGGTAAATAATGGAAAACTTGATTAAAATAAACACGATAATAAAACAAACCTTAAATTAGGGCTACTTAATGAAAAAGTTTGAGTAAATTACTATGAAAACGGTTAAATAAGAATGATCCCAAGGTACCAAACGTAATAAATAATAAATAAATTATTAGAACACTATTAAAATACAATGTTTAGTTTACAGTATTTGTATATTTTTCATTACATTAATATTAAAAATAAAAGGATTAATAACATAGAAGAAAATAAAGCACTGGCATATAACATATAGTACTAAATTGAAGTAGAATAATAAACGTATAACTATTAACGTATATGTACAACTAATATTTTGCACATTTTACGCATAAAGTATATTTTCACAAGGTATCAATTAGTTTTAACTTACTGAAAAGCTATGCTGATATGTAGCAGACAATTTAGTTCATTGGCATGGCTCTTGGCGGTAGGTGGGCATTGTAAGTAAACCATAAAAGTATGAATGGATGTGACTACAAGGTTGCAACATACACTGTAGAAAAAAATAAACTGTGAATTTTTACGGGTAAAATACGGCAGCTGTCGGTTTGCCAGAACTGCACGTAAAAAATATAATAGAACATTTTAGGTGTTACCAGGAATGACACTTAAATTCACAAATAAAAAGTACCGTATTCATTAACTGAGGTGAATGTTAAATAAAAACCAACCCAATGACGTAGAATATGATGATTTTGGTTGTGGGTCAGTCACATGATGAACCAAAGCTCATGTTATTTCAACAAAAAAAACATCAAAATATGAAGTGTCTTCCAGTTGGGATTCTTGTGTTTTTCTTTTTCTTCTGTTCCGTCCATTTAGGTCAATTTACGTTTTTTTGCACTGTAAATGTTAACAATGAGCACTATGGGCGTGTTCACTTCAAGAAAAAACCGTATTTTAACAGTCTTTTACTGTGAAATCAATTAACGTAAATTATCATTTCTTCACCGAATTAACACGGAGGAAACTAACTGTTAACCGGGTTAACAGGTTTCTTGTTTACTGTAGCATGGTACCAGTCGTGTTACTGTTTTGCTAAAAGTCAGATAATGCCTTTTTTACAGTTGTACCGTTAGCAGGATTTAGGACAACTATTAACACCATAAATTGAGTTGTATTTAATTTGCAAACCCTGCAAACACATAACGGTACATGCCAGAGATTTTAATTAGCTAATAATGACATGGAAACGATGAGATTTGTCAAATGTCCATTAGAGTATATGCTAGCGTGTTCCTGCGGTGGACCGAATGGGGTTAATAAATTATACTAATCTTTTTCAAGCATTTTATATTGTTATAACATGTGTTAGTTATCTTTAGCGTAGCTGTCTGTCGTCTGAAGCACATAGTCTTATCATCTGACGCCTAGTTTTTTCGTGACGTCTTGCGATTTATCTCTTTCTCTTCTCTGTCTCTCTCTCTCTCTCCTCTGGCGACATCCAGCGGATATCACGTGAAACGCAGGCAGTGCTCCAGCGCGCGCCTCATGTGGGCTGTGTCTTCAACACTTCCACTCGTGATTTATATCTCATTTATGAGCGCAGTAACATATTTCAGTGTTTGCATGTTCGTGTTCCTTTCTTTTATCTATAATTCTCAGTAATTTTTTTGTAGCCGATAAACGCGACAAAGAATGCTTGATCTGATCCATTCTATTTGATTTTATATTTTAGTACCAAATATTCGTAAGTTACCATTTTATTTTGATTTGGCTAAGATATTATTTTCAGCCTGCCCCTGCGCACGCAGTGACACGAGAGTTTGTGGCGCGTGGGGAAAGTTGCGCGTGAATCAGAATGTGATGAACACGGAGGATCATTTAATTATATCAAAGTCCTCATATCATCAGATCAAACATATCATCACAAGCCCCGGTGCTGCAGAGCAGGTCGAATGATGCTCAGCCGAAAGCTCTCCTGAATTCACCAACCTGATGATGATGGACGCAAAGGAGAAGAACTATTAACGTAGAAGGTAAAGTTACTCTTTTTCTGTCATGGTCATACACTGATGTTACCATGGTTTGGGCGTGTGCCATGGCAATACCTTATTTTTAAGATGCCATGCTTCATGGTAATATTTGAAAAATCTATCTAGTCTCATCTGGTATTCTTTGGAGGACCATGTTGGTAATAATTCAATACCATGTTTTCACCACAGTACTTTCAGGATTCAGGGTAGATATTTGGATGGATAAAAAGTGCTTTTTGTTTGGATGTGTACCATGGTAATACCATGATGTTCTTTACATTACTTTGGTACTGTATATAAATATGATAATTCAGTACCATAGTATTACTATTGTATCTGACACCATCAGTGTCACATGATACTGCCACAGTATTTTTAGGAATAGATTGCTAAGAAGCGACAAGCAAAAGTACTCAAATATGCTTTTTTTTTGCACGTGTGGTATACATTCAGTAGCATGATATGTTACTGTACCATGGTAGCAGGAATCACCACAGTACTTTCAGTAGATAGATAGATATTCAGTTTTCCTATATATCTAACAAAAAGTACTTAAGTATTACCATGCTTTTTAGCTTGGATGTGTACCGTGGCAGTACCATGATATTACTATCGAACTGTATATAATAAAGACTATTGCATACCGTCAGTTTTACTTAAATGTATCGCCATGCTTCTTTGGATGTTCACTATGGTAATATCATGTTATTCTTTAAAGCAACTCCATAAATACCATGGTGAAGAAAAACTGTATTCATTCCGTACCGTGGCTTGATACCATCATTGTTCTGTATCTCTGTGGTACTTTTTGTAAGAGATCAGCTTTTAAAACTATAACTTGTGATTCTCCAGATTAATCTGACAATCTTTCTGTTGTACTGCAGATTACGGAGACTTCTCAGGGTAAAATGGGCCCAATTTGCACTTTGATAATATATGTATTTTCGTATGTGAAGCCATAATGTATATAATTACATCCAAACCCTGTGAATCACAATATGATAGAATTTTGATTAAAATCAGTCCGTAAAGTTGTGATATTTCATTGATATATGACTGTCAGAATATATTTAGTATAATCAGTGATTATAGTCCGTGTGCTGGTTTGATGCAAGTCAGTTTAGTTTCTCTACAGTGATTCTGGGTGGTCCATCAGCTTGTTTTTTTATAGACTATCTCTACAATGATTCAGATTTCTTGTTAAATTAAGAGTTTGGATAAGAGCAGTCTCTAAAATCTCTTTAAGTATGTATTCATTTGGTTTGGAAGTCGGAGTTTGGTATTAGAGCTGTCTCTAAAATGACTAAGTATTATTCCATTGGGGCTTGGAAGTAGTACTTTGTATTTTCAGCTCATGGCTACCAGTAAAGGTTTGTTCGCCTCGGTGCGTATGTTTAGAGAGAAACAACCCACCCGGATCTGAGAATCTTGGCGGCGGGCCCGGTTTGGCAGTGTGAAAAGTGTGGTGATGAGCATCCTGGGAGAAACACACACACACACATACAAGCAGTCTGTTCACACTTGCAGTGGCTTTGTTCGCAGTCTTGACCTGTATTGGATGAAACTCTGTTTTCCCCCAGGCCTACCCCATACTGATCAGTCTATTAGAATGATGTTGTCCGCTGTGCTGTATTGTCATTTAATAACTCATGGTCTCGACTTATATGAGCCTGTTTTGTCACTGATACAAAGCGTTAACGCCACTCACTACCTTATTTCGTTTTTTTGAAATGGATGTCAAATCATTTGCAATTCTTTTCATTTTTTTTCGTTAATTCCATGAAATTTCCTCTCACATGAAGTACTTCGCCCCCCCCCCCCCCCCACACAACAACCAGTAGCGCCCACGGTTGGCATTTTTATAATGCCTAGGTATCCTCTATGGGAATGCATGTCATTTAAAGGCAATAGTTCCTCCAACCTACCTTGGGAATTTTTCGTGACAATTAAATTGCATTCCACCCTCAGGCTGCCAAGCATGCTAGATGCCGCAGAGTTTTGCCTTTTATATTTAATCAGGAATAGATTTTGGAGAAAATGTAGCATTCATCAATGGATCTCTGCCCTGTGAATGGCGTGCGTCAGAATGAGAGTCCAAACAGACTGATACACACATCACAATAATACACTCCAAGTAATCCACACCGCTCACAGTCCGTAGTTAATGTATTGTTAGAGAAAGCGAAAGAAAAAGCGCGTATTTGTAAGAAAAACAAATTCATCATAAGGAGTTTTACTTTAACCCATTGTACTTCTGGCTAAAATACGGAGTCATAATCATAATAACATTTTTTTAACTCAAGGGGAAAATTAGTCCAATCTTCTGTGGTTCTTCTTCATCATTTTTGAAAATCCTACCCAATACTTTAGTTTAGAAATGTGTTTGATTGTCAACAGGCTTGCATCTTTTGTGCAATTCTCTTCTATGATGGATGTTCTTTCACTGGGTGACAGAGACTATTATGGTTAATGAGTACTCATGTTTAGCCGAAACAATCTGTGTTTTCAAGTTGTAACAAACAGTCTTATAAGCGTGGATTTTGTTTCTTGGAAAACACATTGCTTTTCCTTCATCCAGATGTTAACCTTGATGGATGAGTGGTCCGTGGATTACTTGTGGAATTCGTTTGCTGTTTTATCAGTATGTTCGGGACCTTCATGATGATGCAACCATTCATTGACCCTGCAGAGTGATGAATTCTCTCCTAGTTTTGATGAAGGATACAAAAATTTATCCTACATGTTGGAAGTGTTTTTCGGAGGGATATAAAGTGCCTAAATATAATAACCCGTTAAAGTAGGGATATGCTAAAGGACCTCACTCCGCTATTTTGAACCAATTAGGCCTAATTTTCCCAGCTCCCCTAGAGACTACCACCCAGTGAGTCCGTTACCGTTTCGAATCCAGTCAGCCCGATCTTCCAGGGTATGGTCCTCACCGGTCGTCAATTTTTAGCTGTGCTTAGCAGATAACTCTGCAATTTGATTGCCCGCCGTTAGACACTTCTCGCTCAAAAATGACCAATAGCTGTTTCTATATTTTGCCTATTTTAAACACTTGACTCTTCTGTACGTTATTCGTGGTTATCCTTACCAGACCGACCGGAGACTGAAAAGTTGCGATTTTCTAGGCTGATACGGCTAGGAACTATACTCTCATTCCGGCGTAATAATCAAGGTACTTTGCTGCCGTACCATGGGTTTTGGCAGCAGGTGCATCCTGAATTACTCCGTCTAAACGCCAGCCCGGCAGATCGGCTGATCCCTGGATTAGAAATCAGTAACAAACTCAAACGTTTAACTCTAGGGAAGTTGCGAAAATGAGCCTATTTTAAAATAGTGGAGTGTTCCTTTAGGACTATTTGGGGTGCGAGGGAGAACTTCACGTCAGCGAGTACTGACTGACGTTCGGTTCTGTTTGCCCTCACACTAAGGACTTTATGTGGTTTTCAGAAACTTTCTAACTTTCTCCTCGATGGAGTATTGTTAATCTGTGACCGCGAGCACACCTGCTGACGGAATAACACAGGCTCTGAATGGATCCAGCAATAAGCTCCTGCTTTAGGACACATATCAACTGCCTCCTCCAGCTTTGTGTTTCTGGCATGTGTCGGACTCGAGCCCTCTCGCAGCCATCACCGTGTGCGTTCTTATTAAAAGGAGTCCAGTAACTCACTCACTCAGCAAAAACTTTTCCATATCGTGAGTCCTCAACTTTACTTAGTGATGCATTATTGATTATATGATTGTTGGGAGGATCGTGAGAAACGATTTAAACCTCCTAATAAAGGCATTTTAGGGAGCTATTTTTATCGCAAATTACAGTTTAACAAAGTCAATTTAAAAATGGGAGGGGTGCCCACATTTTGTAAATTGTATAGAAGCATGAGTTTGTTTTTTCCACTCGTAAATTGTCACAACGGTCACTCATGCTTTTTTAATTTATTTTATTTTTTGCACAAAGAAAAACAGCTGATTATCGCATAGTAGGAGTAGTAGTATTGTTCATTTGGATCGATACATATTACTTAGATTATATATATTCATATTGTAATTTTATTTATTTATATTATTTATATTACTTATATTTATATTTGTAAATGAATATTATTATAGGTATTATTAAAAGGTCTTTGTTTCACTGCTTTTAGTACCAAGATTGATTTGTTTGGTATTTATAACCTTACAAATTATTTTCGCTACTATATGTTTTCTACCATAGTAAAGTAACTATAATTAACAATAGGTAAAATGTTTACTGGAGAATTTATTGATATAGTTTTTCCCACCTTCTCCCTTTCCTTCTCCCCCACCCCTCCTCTCCATTACCATTACTAAAACATTTTAAGGAATTGCAAAGTTATTGCTCAGAGCTTGTAGTTCTTGAGACTTAACTGAGTTTAAGTTCATGTTTGAGATCATATTGAGCTCTCTGACATTTGATTGCATACCGTGGTCTTGATAGGGTTGAGATTTCCTTTGAAGCTCTGGAGGAGACACACGTGAGAAAGACTGAAGTCTTCTTCTCTGGAGTAAACACGTGATACTCAATATACTCAAATGACGTCCATTTCATAGTCCAATCGTTTCATAGTCCTTCTTCTGTGTGTCATGTTTGTTTGCGTCCATCTGACTGTAAACTCTGTTTCTCTTCTGTCACTTCCGTCATCCTGTTTAATGAAGGCCAGCTTTATATTTGGGCTCCTCAGTGGACAGCTGGCATTAGGACCCCTGATTTCACACATCCCACCTCATCTTATCCGTCACTTTAGGCCTGTTTTAGACACAAGCTCAATCCGCCACGGCTGCGGTGTGTCATCATTCATCAGCCGCTTCAATAGAGAATGACAGCATCGCTGCGCTAATCATGACAGTCACATTCAGACACATTTCAGTCAAATGACATGCGAACAGTGACACACTTTAACAGTTAATAGTAGTCTTTAACAACTGAATGGAAATGAATGAGATTAGTTTAAATGAGTTTAGTTGAGGTGAGATGAATTATGTTGAAGGGATAGTTCATCCAACAATTTTGGACCCTGTTGACTTTTGTTCTATGGATAAAAAAACGTTGAAATGTTTAAAAAAAATCTTGTTTTAGATTAAATAAAGTCAAACATGTTTGGAACGGCATGAAGGTGAGTAAATGATGGCAGTTTTCTTTGTTAGGGGGTGAAGTATCCCTTTAAATCTTTATTTTAATTAAAAGATGTTGAAATGAATTTAATGACCATTTCAAATGAGCATTTAATTAAGCTGATTGAAGTAAAAATGAACTGAATTCAGTTTAAATTATTGAACTATTTCCTTAATTTTAGCAGAATATTTTCATCTAATTCAACTTAAAAACTTAAGTTCAGTTGTTGACTTAAATATTCAAGTATAACCAGCTTGGTTGTAAGTCATTTAAACTTAAATTATACTAAACCGACTTTTAAAAATTCGTAAAGAAAGAACAAACAAAACAAAAAAGCTGAAGTCACTCAACTTATTTTGATGAGTTAAATAACAGTAAACATAATAGAACGTTGCCATGGCTTACCGATCATATCATTTTTTGTTTACGGTATATGAGTATGTTGTATAAAGCGTTTTTTTCTTTATGTATGTATACCTCTGCTACCTTTTCTTCACTGTTTGAGAAGTTTTCCCATTCTACTGCTCTCGCTTCATCTGAGCTCAGTCCTGATTAACTGCTTTACAGTTTTAATTCTGTCTGCACTACAATTTTGGATTATGTGGCTCCAATGAGGACTAAACATCACAAGTTAACTCCTGAGCCATGGTTGAATAATACCACTCAGGCATTGAGACAGGCTTGTAGAAGGGCCGAGAGGAAATGGAAAAAGGACAAACTACAGAAATGTTAAAGGATTCTCTTATTAAGTATCAAAAGGCGGTGAGAGTGGCCAAATCAGAATATTTTTTGACTCTCAGACAAAA